>OY744466.1:3128247-3233373 GCA_963556145.1 Hygrocybe punicea | reverse complement strand
ATCCAACTCCATTTTGGCCCCAACACATTCCCTGCACCACCAACTACCAGGCACTTGTCTGGAACACAATGTATACCTTACCTAGCACTCCTAGAATTAATTTTAGATTTTTCTGACGTGTACTTGCAAAGTTAGCTGTTCAAGGGTCCAATTTTGGCAGAGGCATAAAATGCATGGCGAATATCTCCACATATAAAATAAAATAAAATACACAAACTCCCCTTGGGGTAGGTATATCATACTTACTTCTCTTCAGGGTCTTGCCCTGGCCATTGAGGTATTGTAGTACATGTAATAATAATAAGAAAATCCAGCCACCCTTCCCTATATGGCAACTCGACCCTGTTTGGGACATCGGCAAATCCTGGTTGAAATTCTCACGCACAAGTTCAACAATACTTGTGGTTTTCAACCATGATGCGACAACGGGTGTGGATGCCAGAGCACCCCAGGTAAGTGTTCTTTATCTTTTTTCTTCATTCTACTGACTACTTAAACATTTGTAGGTTTTTTGCCCCACCCTCGTGCCAAACAAACGCAAACACAACAGCAACATCAAGCAGACGCGGTGCGGGCGACAAGGAGACGGGGGACGCAGCCATGAACAGGGACAACCCAGGCCGACCATGACAGCAAGAACGAGGACGACGGGAATGATGACGACGGGGTAAACGAAGACAAGAACGAGGATGAACGCGATG
Organism: Hygrocybe punicea; assembly: GCA_963556145.1. Taxonomy (NCBI): domain Eukaryota; kingdom Fungi; phylum Basidiomycota; class Agaricomycetes; order Agaricales; family Hygrophoraceae; genus Hygrocybe; species Hygrocybe punicea. The sequence goes on along the minus strand of OY744466.1, from coordinate 3,232,672 downwards.
ACGGTGAGAACGGGAAAGACGACGACACAGTGGGCGCGGGAACTACGACAACGGGAAGACCACAATGGGCAGGGCTAACAAAGACGAGGACGACGAGGAGGGCAGCAGGCACGGGAACCATGGACAATGGAAATGAGGACGATTGGACGGGGAAACGGGACCACGGCAACAGGGACGACGAGGACGGAAATGGCGAGGATGGGACAGCAAACAGGACAGCAACGACAACACGAACGGGAACAGGGCCATGTGGTAACGACGAGGATGACGAGGACAGGGACGGGGACGACAACGACAACGATAACGACAATGACGGGGACAAGGATGAAGACTAGGACCGGGACTGGGATGAGGACGAGGACGAGGACGGGGACGGGGACGACAACGACAATGATAACGACAACCGGGGCGACGGCGGGGACCAGGACGCGGACGGTGATGACGAGGGCAACGAGGACGGGGACGAGGGCGAGGACGGGGAGGGGCATGGACACCAGGGGAACACCAGTATGTAATTGTGTTGGTCCCTCCCTTTCCCTTTTCCCCTTCCCCTCCTCCCCCCTCCTTTCCCTTCTCCCCCTGACTGGCTCCTACCCCTTCTCCCCCTTCCTAACCTGCCCCTTCTCCTCCTGCCTACCATCCACCATCCCCACCTCCCATCCACCTCCTGCCCCTTCTCCCCCTGCCCATCCCCTGCCATTCCCCCTGCCATTGCCCCCTCTCCTGTCCTCTCCTCCACCTCCACCTCCCTGCCTCTCCCCTGATGAAGTAGAATACCATGTATTTAGGTAAAATAATTATTTAATTTGCTATATCTATTTTAAGTAGTTGCATGTCCCAGGTCTCTAATGGTCTGTCCCAGGGCTGTCCCAGGGACATCCCAGGTCTCTACTGGGCTGTCCCAGGGCTGTCCCAGGGCTGTATGAGGATGTCCCAGGTCTCTACTGGGCTGTCCCTGGGCGGTCCCAGGGCTATCCCATGGATGTCCCAGGTCTCTAATGGGCTGTCCCAGAGATGTCCCAGGTCCCTACTGGGTTGTCCCAGGGCTGTCCCAGGTCTCTACTGGGCTGTCTCAGGGACATCCCAGGTTTCTAATGGGCTTTCCCAGGGTTGTATGGGGATGTCCCAGGTCTATAGTGGGATGTCCCAGGGATGTCACTGGGACACCCCAGGATTGTAATAGGATGTTCCAGGACTCTGATGGGATGTCCCAGGACTGTAATGGGATGCCCCAGGTCTCTGATGGGATGTCCCACTGCTGTTCATGGGATGCCTCCAGTCTATATTGGAATGTCCCAGGTCTGTTTATGGGATGTCCCACTTCAGTTCATAGGATATCCCTGCATGGTACCCGAGCCAGCAAACATGTATACAAAGAATCTTCTACTATCATGCTTATAATAACTCAGTGTCAGACATGGGCTATTCTACTGTCCTTTCACAAGATATCTCTACACTCTCAGTTCATTCTCTTGAATCTCAGAACATTCTGGAGACAAATCAACATGTTGCATTTTGATTGGCTAACATCTAATATTTAGTTTGAATAGTAGATCATACAGTCAGTTCCATGAGCAGAATGTTCTTTAAGCAGCTTCTCAATATTATGTCAAAGAATATTAATTGTTCTCTTCTAGTTCAATTCCTTTTCCTTGTCCATCATAATTAAATATGCTCTGTCATGAAGACTGAGTAGCTATATGATTGCAATCTTGACAACCAACATCATCCACCTGAATTGGCTGTGGTCAACCAGAGTCTACAAGTCACATGCATGTGTGGTGCTTCATTATAAAATACAACTTGATTCATTCTGCTGGTGCAATCAGGACATCTTCTATTGGTTTTCTGTGACAAGGTATCAACCCACTTCATGGTAGACTGTTTAATAGTGTCATCAGCATGTAACACATAGCCTAGTCTGTCATCAATGGGTTCTTCTGCAAAGTCACATTGAGAACATTCATGTTGAGAAGAGGCTACAATGTCATTGACTTTAAACAACTCCATAGCCAGATTTGCAACACTGATGCCCACAGTGCCTCTAGGAAAGTCTGTAGGATTCATGTTATGCAGTGTAGTTCTAAGGTGATCTCTGAGCTGTTCAAATGCCACATTTTTGTGCAACACCTGTGAAAAACCATGAGACAATGTGCTCAAGTGATCATTCATGCTTCTGAATACTGTAGACCACTCCACATGATTGTCTTTCCACAGATCAAACAGAATCACCAACAATGAGTCATATGCACAGCTGTAGTCATTTCTATCCCAGATCAGTCCAGCTGGAGAGTTAATGACCTGTTGCTTGCTTGTGGATCCTTGGTTGACATGGTTTTTGGTGATCCGAGGCCTTTTAGCTACTGGTTCATTGTTTGTGTCAAGTGAATGTTTTTGGGTTGAACCAATAGCAACTGAGCCTTTTGCTGGGACAAATGAAGTCACAATTACAGCTGCATTCTGTTTGCCTTTGCCTTTTTCAACCAATTGCCATGGGCTATCAGGGACAGCATGAGCCAATAGCAATGGATCAGTTGGTGACCATTTAATAGCAGTATCAGTTTTGGCAGGAACATAGTGAATTCCCTTCCATTGCTGAAAGTTTCGAAGCATAACAGAGCGTGTACCAGCATCAATGTGGTCAGGTAAAGCACCTTCATATCTCAGCCTGGTAATCTCATCAAGCAATTCTAGTTCTCTAAATTCTTGTCACAGATATCCAGAACAACCTCTAGTGATCACTTTAGTGTCAAAGCCTTGAATTATTCAGTTCCAGCAGCAGAGGCACTTCTAGACTTGTTTAGTGGGCCAGTGCTGCGCATGGCATGAACGAGTTCTTTTTTTTCCCTCCCCACTTTCATCATAGCAGCCTCTCACCATAGCAACATAAAAAGTAGAAAAAATAAAACTGCACAGCATGTCTCGACCTCCTCTCCCACTGTCATGTCTTCTTTGCTTCATCATTATACAATGTTCTCAGCCAAAAAAGAGAGCAACATGTCAACTGTCAAATACAACTGCCTTCAAACAGTATGATAACAATTGACTTACATTTTCTCTACCCTACTTCTCCATAACCTTGCTGCACAACAGATGATAACATGAAGACAGCTGTGCTTGAGTGGGCCAATGTTACATATGGCATGAACAAAGTCTTGTTTTTGTCATTGGATTTTTATTTGTCTGATTATTACGAACATTGATGAGTGATTTTGCTTGAAATATATAATTAGCATATAATATATACAGCGATATCACATTGAATTATATGTTTTAAGTAAGAATATCGTTATATCATCTGAGTTACACTGATTTCTGCTTATACGGCTAATATTTCTATATGTAGTAACAGTGGTAACATGTGACTATGACTCCTGTGATCACCTCAAAATTTAGCATATATGGTGTAAAATTGCCTTATATGGTTAGACTGGTCACATGTGACTGTCACCATTGCGATCAGCAAAAAATTTGCTATATAATATCAAAAATTGCCTTATATGGTTAGATTGGTCACATGTCACTGTCACACCTGATCCGAAATGATAATATTAGTCAGCAGCTCAATTTTCAGCTGATTCTGATAAAAATTGAGACCAGTATGAATATTTTGAATATAATTGGAAGGTAATTTGTCTTTTTTGTAACAACCCATATTTGGATGCTTATGTAAGCTTGTCCACACATGGCCCCAACTGTATCTGATTTTCCAGTATCAGAAGTAGAATCATATCTCTTGCCCAAAAAAATTTTGTCTATAGGCGATCAACTTTATCAATTAATCAATTAATTAATTACAAATCCTCACTGAACCAGGTCTGATAAAGAACGAGTCTTTTAATAAATTAAAAGAACTCGTAACAATGAAGAATAATATGACATGTGATTGAAGCAATTGTTCAAATGCACAACATTGAATGGACGTGTTTTTCCTTGAGCAGCATGAGCAGTCATTGCAAAGTTAGGTAGCACCCAGACTTGTTGTCTCTCAATGGATTCCTTGAGGTCACTGGGAAATACACACTGAATTGTCTTGGTGTTTTTTACAATGGGCACCACATTGTCAGGCAGTCCTGGAATCTGCACCAGCTTTGGAGGTTTGTCCAGGTCAACAAATAAAGTGTCAAGTACTCTTTTGCCATGACTTGCTTTCATTGACTGCCAGCCAACAACAAATCCTTCTTGTCCTTTTGTGATGCAGAGTTCAGTGGCATCATTGTTGCGAAGCATCACAGGCATACCAAGACACAGAGAGTTTTCCTGCAAAGTTATCAGTTGCAGCATGATGCACTTTCCATATCTCTCTTTGTGTATCAAAGTCTATGTCACTGGATTGATGTACAGCTTTAGATTTGGACTTGTTTCTCACAGCATCCTTGTCTTTTCCCCACTTGTCAATGGAATAGAAGTTAGTCAAGTTCTGGTTGGTGTCAACAGCAAATCTGTCACATCCAAGAAGATTGATTTGATCTTTTTGTGAGTGAATGCCACATATGATAGGAACATTTCTAAAATTCTTGGAGGCAACATTGGGCTGGTCTGGATGTTTGCCTGCAATTCTGGTTCTCAAAAATTGAATATCATGTGTGGTACATTTGCCATAGCGCATGTTGACAAGGGCAGTTCTGAACAATGCATCCTCAGCTGTCTGTGTCCTCTGTCTCATGTTTTCTCTGAGAATCACAACTGTGGTCACTTGATGCCAGAGTGCTTTTCCAATTGCAGTTTCCTGAGAGTGTGTTGTTAATGCTGACATCAGCAAAATCTGGGGTCCTTTTTGAAACCCTTGGTGGCCTTGCACTTTTTCGCAACCTCTTGGACTTTTTTCTAAGGTTTTTTGACACCTTTTTTCATGACTTTTGCACCTTTAGCTACTTGGACAGGTTGACAAATTTTGTTGGTGGATGTGAATGTTTTTTTCTCTCTTTGTTCACTTCTTTGCTTTTTGGTTCTGTCTTATGGTATAGAGAGGAATGGAAGAGCAGGTAGAATTACTTTTAGTGCGCTACAACAATATTAAAAATGTTGCAATATCTAGTGATTGTTATTCCTGCAATGTCTTGGGCACAATGTGTTGTTACTAGAATTGGCCTTGTGCCTCCTACAAATGTCATACAAAATGTCCATGTCATACCAACTGTATCTGTCATACAAAATGTCATTCTATGCCCTGTTACCTTGAATTTTTACTGACAAAGTATGAAAATCCCACTTATTTACCAAGTTTAGTCTCTGTTCATCAGTCCACCTCTTGTTTCACCTGAAAAAATCGCAAGTATCCACAACAATAGTGAATTTGTTCTGTCTAGTGGTCAATCAGCTCATCACTCTTTTCTATTTGAGCTATATGCCAGAATCTTCTTGAACATGTGTGTTTTGCTTTCTGAGTATCATTATACAACCAGCATTGCTAATAGGTGCATGTATGTTAAGTTGAAACTTCAACAGAATCTGTTTAAAAAACATGACTTCGGAGCTTACTTAAAATATATAAACAAACTACCTGTATTAGCCAGTGGAGCAATTCTGTTGCTTGTCTTAGTTTTGTATCATTTCCTTGCTTTTCAAATGTCTGCTCATTATATTTGCAATAAAACTTTGAAATTATATGACATTTTCAAATTTGACAATATACCTTTCAGTGCTAATGTTCATATTGAATGTAGTGGTGGAGGCAAAGCAAATTACAAGTTCTTTTAATTTATTAAAAGACTCATTCTTTATCAGACCTGGTTCAGTGAGGGTTTATAATTAATTAATTAATTAATTAATGTTCGTGCATTGCCTATAGAGAAATTTTTTTTGGGCAAGGGATATGATTCTACTTCTGATATTGGAAAATCAGAAACTGTTGGGGCCATGTGTGGACAAGCTTACATAAGCATCTAAATATGGGTTGTCTCACAAAACGCAAATTATCTTTAAATTATATTGAAAATATTCGTACCAGCCTCAATTCTTGTCAGAATCAGCTGAAAATCGAACTGTTGACTAATATAATTATTTTGGGCAAGTTATGACAGTCACATGTGACCAATCCAACCATATAAGGTAATTTTTGATAATGTACAACAGATTTGTTGCTGATTGCAGTGGTAATAGTCACATGTGACCAGTCTAACCATATATAGTAAGTTTGCATAACATATGCTAAATCGCATACTGACCATCATAATAATTTTCACACAAATGAAATTATATTCATAATATTTATGCTAGCCTCAATTCTTATCAGAATCAGCTAAAAATTGAACTGCTGACTAATATAACCATTTTGGGTAAGATGTGACAGTCACATGTGATCACTCTAACCATATAAGGCAATTTCTGATATTGTATAGCAATTTTTTTGCTAATCGCAATGGTAACAGTCACATGTGACCATTCTAACCATATAAGGCAATTTTATATCATATATCCTGAATTTTGAGCTGATTATATGAGTCATAGTCACATGTGACCACTATTACTATACATACATGAAAATATCAGCCATATAAGCAGAAATAAGCTTATTTCTGATCATCTACTATTATTTTTACTTCAAACATAAAATTTAATGTGATATCGCACATTATCTTATATGTTAATTGTATATTAATCACTTATTAATGTTAGTAACAATCATACAAATAAAATGAAAGAAAACAGACTTGTTTATGCTATGTGCAACATTAGCCCACTCAACAAGTACAGCTGTCTTCATATTGATGACTCATCTGTTGTACAGCATTCAAGGTCATGGAGAAGTAGGGTTGAGAAAATGAAAGTCAATTATTATTATACTGTTTAGGAGACAGTTATGTTTGACAATTGACCTGTTGCTCCTTGAACATTTCTTTTATGGCTGAGAATATTGCATGATGATGCAGCACAGCAAACATGACAGTAAGCGAGGAGGTTGATGAAGACAGAAGACCCACTAGGTAGTTTTATTTTGTCTACTTTTTATGTTGCTGAGGTGTGAGGTGAACTCATTCAAATATTTTGCAATATACAATATATGCTATATGTCTCATACCATATGTAAAATGCTTTATGCAACGTAATCTTATTGTTTACTTCATCATGGAAGTCGGAAGGGGGAAAAAAGAACTTGTTCATGCCATGCGCAGCACTGGCCCACTAAACAAGTGTATTCACACTTCATGAACTACTTCCTGCTTCAACCAATGAAAATGCTAGTAAGGATGCAGTTAAATGTAAATTCCACTCTTATATGTCAATAGATGAAGCCCTCTCACTGAAATCATCAGCTAAGAAGTCACTTGTAATTGTAAATCATCCATTTGAACTGTTGACTCCCAAATTGACCATTGCACATTTGAAAGTTATTGCAGCTGATCATAGCATTCATGTGCACTCAAAAATGAATCATGCAGTATTTCAAACTGCAATACAGAATCATGTGTGCTCCAGCTGCCCTACTTTTGTGTCAGTATTTGAATTGATTGATGAAGAAGCAATTGCAAGTCACAAGAAAATGTCACACCAGAGCAGTCAATAAGTTTAAAGCACAACATGCTGACAAATATGCACAACAGAATCTAGCAGCAGTGCAGAAATTTCACAATGAACACCCTGATAAGCATGCCAAACAAAATCTCACAGCTGTGCAGAAATTTCAGTTTGAAAATCCAGAGAAACATGGCAAACAAAATCTGGCAGCTGTACAAAGATTTCAGAGTGAAAATCCTAACAAGCATGCAAAGCAAAATCTGGCAGCTGTACAGAAATATTACAGTGAAAATCCTCACAAGCATGCCAAACAACATGTACCAGCTGTACAGAAATTTCAGAGTGAAAATGCAGAGAAACATGGCAAACAAAATTGGACATCTGTCCAGAAATTTCATCTGGAACATCCTGAGAAGCATGCAACACAAAACCTTGCAGCTGTACAAAATTTTCACCAGAAACAGCCAGAGAAGCATGCAACACAAATCTTGCGGCTTTTGCAAAGTTATGATTTCTTCCATTTATGGAAGAATGGTTCTTATCAGTCCAAAATATAGGGCAGTTCGTCAGTAATTAAATAATTATATTAATTAAATAATGGATTAATGTTTGAAATCAACTATAGAGCCAAATTCTGCATTCCTAACCCATTTTTTTTGGAAAAAATCAGGAATAAACTAGATTTTTGGAATTTTGTCCTCGAATATTGTCAGGAATATAGGATTTATCTTGAGGTCATAAAAAATAAGAAAACCACTCCAATGGATAAGAAAAAAAAATTGTATGATGTGGAATTTGATTGAAAAATGGAAGTTGTTACTTTGTGTCACAGGAGTCTCAGTTCTCGACTCCCCGACTTCTTCCACAGTCAAGACCCGCTGTCCCAGCGATTTCGACCATGGCTGACATGAATCAACCCCCGACACCTCGTTTGGGTTGAAAACGAAAGGTTGGGGGGCTTTAGACCCTCACGTTCCGGCTGTCTGCGCAACCACCACCACCACCTTGTTTTCTACCACCAGGACACCCACTCCCATGCCATTTTCAACCACCCCCAGCTAGCCTACACTCCCTGCACTCCATTTCCATTGAAAATGAGCAACCGGGGGGATCTCAAGCCCTCGCGATCTGGCTGTCTGCCCAACCACCACCAGACTCCCTTTTTCTACCACCACCCCATTTTCACCCACCAGGACGCCCCTTCCCACCCCATTTTCAACTAACCCCAGCCAGTACATGCCCCCCACAACTCGTTTCTGTAGAAAACGAGAGGCCAGGGGATCCTAATCCCTTGCATTTCCACCTTCTGCCTCACCAGCCCACCCCCCTTTTTTTCATCACCAGGACCAGTCCCCCCACCCCATTTTTGACCAACCCTGGCCAGTACACGTCCTCCACACCCCGTTGTCATAGAAAATGAGAGGCCGGGGGATCCTAATCCCTCGCGTTTCCACCTTCTGCCTCACCAGCCCGCCCCCCACTTTTTTGACCACCAGGACGACCCATCCCACCCTGTTTTTGACCAACCCCAGCTAGTACACACACCCCACACCTCATTGCCATTGAAAATGCCAGGTCAGGGGGGTGGAAATGCCTCACGTTTCCGCCCTCTGCCCCACCAGCCCCCATCTTTTTTGACCACCAGGACGAACCCTCTCACCCCGTTTTCGACCACCCTCTGGCCAGCCCCTGCACTTCATTACCATAGAAAATGAGAGGAAAGGGGTTTCAAAGCCCATATTTCCACCTTTTGCACCCCCTCCCTCACCTTCTTTGTATCTAGTAATATATTTAAGTAGATACCCTTCTATCAATTTATTTGTTTAGAGAAATGCATGCATGCATCTATTCAGGAAAATCATTTCTGATTATAGCTGTTTTAGTAATTCATGGCACTCCACTTTTTGCAATTGAGAAATTTTGACTTAGTGGAATTTCAAGTGCTGAATCTTGTATCTCATGAAATACTGCATGGATTGAGATGGTTATAGAGGGATGGTTATAGAGAGAAAGTTGTACTATTCTTTAAGGGCTACATACTGCTGTAATTATATTTGGACAATCTTTTGTACATGGTGAGCTGTGGATGAACTAAAAGATAAACTAGTACTTTTTGACACCCAAAGTGGTATTATCAAATTATGCTGTCAGATGAAGTCCTGTGAAGAAGATTGTAGGGAGAAACTTGTTTAGTTTTTCAAGGGCTAGAAGTACATATACTGTGTTTTCCTTTATTTTTGTCCTTTGAGCTGTGAGTGCCATGAATTACTAAATCTTGGCCAAAACAATATCTTGCGGTGGGAAATGACATTGTGGGGAATGACTCTGAATACAAAATGATGAAAGAACTCATTCATGCCATGCGAAGCACTGGCCCACTAAACAAGTTCAAAGTTGATCATCATGACAAGCATCTGCAACACACATTAACTTCAGTTAGAAGACATACCATGAACCACCCTGAGCAGCATGCACAAACAAATTAGATTGCTGTTCAAACACACAGAGATAATATTCAATTCCCTCCAGAACCACCTTCAGCAAAATTGCAACACACTATTATTTCAGGATTTTGTAGTGATTCCTCTCCCAACAAATTTATTGAATCTGGTTGTGCTGTCTGTGGAAGATTGACTCCAGTCTCCCAATTGCAAAGCTATACAGAATTGAATTTAAGGTGTTTGAAACAGTCTGATATAACCCAAACAGAGTGCTTCTCAATAAATGATCCAATTGAATCTTCAGATAGCACTATAATAATTGAAGATCTTCCTGGCATTTGCAAGAAGTGATGCAAGTCTTTGATCAGAGGAAAATGCCCAGCTATGTCTCTGGCAAATGGTTTATGGCTTGGACAAATTCCTAATGAATTGCTTAAGTTATCTTATGCAGAACAACTGTTAATTGCTAGAGTGAGACACAATAGATGCATTGTCTGGGTTTCTTCAGGAATGCATAAGATGAGAGCCAATGCTATTACATTTGCCAATCCAACTCCCAAGATTTATGACATTTTACCCTCACCTGTTGATGAGTTGGATGAAGTGCTAGCATTTATTTATACTGGACCATGTAAGCCTACAAAATCAGATTTTGAGTGTACACCACTGCTTGTTAGGAGAAACAAAGTTACCACTGCTTTGAATTGGTTAAAACTGAATCACTGTGACTATTTTGACTTGGAGAGAGTGGGGGTCGGTGTGGTGTGACATGGCGGCTCGTGTGGAATGAAGAGGGATGGGGGCAGACTCATTTTGGACAGGAATGGGCCATACAGAGAGGTGTGGGGGCATGAACAAGAGTGTTGGGGCCAGCATACGTGGTGGTTGTTGGCTTCGGATGGTGGGATGTGGGGGTTGGCTGTTGGGTGACGTGGCACAGCATTGAGGGCTCAAATGCCACAGGGATGACTTATACGGCGTCACGATGGGTGTTGTGTGGCCTTGGCAAGTGGTACAAGGCAGCAGGTGGTCCAATGAGGGTGTGAGAGGCCGGGGTTGTCGAGTAGGTGGGGGTATGAGGCGGGTTGGCATGGCATGGTGTTGGGGACTCGATAATGGCAGCAGCAGCTGGTACGGACTCACGAGGGGTGTTGTGGGGTGCTGGGAAGCAGTGCGAGGTGGCAGGGTGTCTAACGATGGTGGGAGAGGCCAGGGACGTCCAATAGGCGGGTGTATGATGCTGAGTGACATGGCATGCGCGTGGCACCTCGTTAACAGCAGGGGCGGCTCATGGGGAATTGCAAAGGACAGTGTGGGGACTTGGGGGGTTGTACGAGGTGGCAGGTCATCCAACAAAGGGAGGCGAGGCTGAGGACGTCGAATAGGTGGGTGCATGAGGTGGATCGACATGGCATGCAAGTGGGGCCTTGATAACAGCAGAGGTGGCTCGTATGGACTCATGAGGGATGCTGTGGGGTGCTGAGATGTGGTGCGAGGCGGTGGGATGTCTAACAAAGGCATGAGCGGCCAGGGACGTCGAGTAGATGAGGGTACCAAACGGGTTCATGTGACTTGGCGTTGGGGACTTGACAACAGCAGGGGCAGCTCGTATGGACTCGCGAGGGATGCCATGAGGTGCTGGAATGTTGTATGAGGTGGCAGGGTGTCCGACGAAGGTGTGAAGGGCCATGGGTGTCGACTTGCCAGAGGCACGAGGCGGGTTGGCATGACTGGTGGCTGCATCATCCAAATGGCATGGGAACAGCTCGTTTGGGGCACTGAAGGCGAATGGGGAGGTGTATGAAGACATAGGGGGTGGTTCCTGGTGAGGTGAGAGGCTGGGTGACACGGGTACACATACTTGGCATTGCAGGTCCTGGAATTCGACGGGGTTGGTCTACCATGGCGATGATGACAGGCGTGGGGGTGCTGGGGCCTGTACAGATGCATCAAATGCGGTCTGTGGGTGTAAGATGCATGGTGACATGGGAGCCGGACTGGGTATGCTGGTTTGTTGTTGGCGACGTGGAACATTGGTGGGGTGGAGCTGGATTTGCTCATTTGGGACGGCAAAGGCAAAGGCAAACGGGGGGTGTAGGGACATGAGACAGGGACATGGGACATTGAACGGAGGTGTGTGGGGTGCCTGAGCATTGTCTGGTGGCACCAGAACAGGTTGGCGGTGGGTTCGATGGGTTTGGATATGCTTTCCTGCATGGGACCCTCTGTATCAACTAACCGGTACGTACTTTCATCCACAGGTGCATAAGCCTTCATCTTGCTTCCCTTTTTCACCTAATCCAACATGTAGTTCTTCTAGTTCTCGAACCCAACTCATTTCGGGTACTTGTGCCACACTTGGCGCATTTGGGTTGTTTTTGGAGATGGAAGTTGGGCGGAAAATGAAGGAATGGATGTGGATGGTGATATAATTTAAGAGTACATATGAAAAAGAGAGACCAAAGCTAAGGAAAATTGATAATAAAAGCAAGTCAGGTTTGTTGGCATGTGACATGTCACTGGCTCTTAGTGTTTTAAAGTCCGGTCCGGTCCAGTTTTTTGCCCAAATTTGGGTTAACTGGAACCTGAACCAGTTAACAGATCACACAATTTCACAAAAACCTTAACCGGACCCATAGGGACTGGTTAAATATTTATTTTTGGGGGGACTGGACTGGTCCTAACCAGTCTCAACTGGGACTGTGCACGCAACCGGTCAGAACCAAAGTAAATATACTAACTACCAACTAATGTATTATAGGGCAGGTCAAGGGTATGCAATACCCCCGGGGGTTAAGAGTACGGGTACCACGGGTTAAGGGTATGAGTCCAGCCTCAGAATACCCGCAGTACCCATGCGGGTATGGGCTGTATTTTTTTTGGGAGAAGAAACATCAAAAACTCAATTTTTGGGGTATTTTTCGCTATTTTTAGGGATATAATGAGAATCATTGCTTATAAAAATATGTAAAAATGCTCTCAACACTCCCCACAGTATTCTGAACATTGTGCTCCTTTACACTAAAGGATCCGACCAGTATTCCGTCCACAATAACCATAAAAACCACCAAAAACAGGTAAAAATGGGGTATTTTGCATGTTTCTTCCTGTACCCCTGCAAAACCCGTGCCATACCCATACTTTTGGCCTCGGGTACGGGTCCGAGTACAGCCCCAGAGCACTGCAGGTGTACCCCTGGCTGGCCATAATGTATTAAATTTTGATAAATAAAATGGGGCATTGGCAGCCCCAGCATGTTCAAGTTGGTAGTTGGCAGCCAAGATTGTGGGCGCATTGGTGATTGTGTTGGGCGCACAGGTAGGTGCAGATGCATTGGCCGCTCTGTTGGGTGCATGGGTGGTTGTGGACGCATTGGCACGTTGGCAGCCCTGTTGCTGGTGTTGTGGTGGGGTGCCCAACACAGCCATCCTCTGAGTCCCAGTTACCTGGCGGTTGCAGCGCTGACGTCGATTGACGTGGCGGTGCGCATCCGCGAGGTATGTTGGGGGTTGGTGGTGGGATGGCCATGGCCATTGTCATGGTCGTGGTCATGGTTGTCCTCGTCATTGTGGTCGTGGTTGTGATGGTCATTGTTGTCATTGTGGTGGTGGTGGTGGTGGTGGTGGTGGTGATGTTCGTGGTCGCTATTGTTGATGTTGTTGTCGCCGTTGTCCCATTTTGAGGGCCATGGGTGTCGTTGTCATTGTCGGGGTGGTGGTGGTGGCTGTCGTTGTCATCCTCATCCTCGCCGCCTGTCATCCTCGTCGGGTGCTTGTGTTGTTTGTGTTGGTACTGCTCTTGTTGTCATTTGTGTAATTAGTAGCTGAGAAAAAAAAAAAAAAAAAAAAAAAGAATTACTTACCTTCTGCAGCAAGGATGGGTGCAACCCCTGCTGCCTTTTCTTGTATTGTGTTCCCTCGTGATGCTGCCGTTTTGCTGCCATCGTCGTCGTTTGCCACCATTGTCATCATTTGCTGAACTTGTATTGAGGTTGAGTTGTAACCGGTCACAACCGGTTACAACTTGATTGCATAAGCTTCGTCCACATCGGGAAACCGCAACCGCAACCTCCCAAAAGTGGCCCAACCGCAACTGGCGGTCTGGTTTTTTTTGTGGTTGGGTCCGGTCCAGTTTCGGTTTTTTTCCAGTCCTATGGACTGGACCTGAAAACACTACTGGCTCTGGGAATGGCTGCCATTGGGGAGGTGCGAGAAACCTACAAACAAGCAAGTAGAGACTGGATAACATCTTGGGGAAGCTTTTGAAGCTATGATGAGATGACGAGGCACAGGAAATCTTTTTTTTGCAGCCAAAAAAGAGGGTTTTTATGCCAAAAATCGCAAATGGGGTATAGAAAATACAAGGAAAGTGAAGTGAGCTGACAGATCCTTGCGGTGGGCTCCAGTTGTGGTGAACGCGGCCTTTGTAGGTGTGGATTTGGGGTGTGCAAGTCCTTGTTGTTGGGGTAAAAACCCAAAACTCAGCTTGTTTGTATGTATGTACACAAAACACTATATAGGTACTGTATAGTATCTATAAAAGGGAGTGTACTAAGGAAATGGAAGAGAGGGGAATGCAGAGGGAAGGGGGATGAAGGAAAGTAGAAGGATACATGCCCACAGAGATATGGATCTCTACAATGCGAAGATCAGCGATAGGGAATGTGCCGGCACAGTGGTGGTAATGTGATGAAGCGCTAGCGCTAAGGCTCCGGCGGGATCCAGGGAACGGCGGTGGATGCATGGAGTGTTTCTGGGGTTCATATCAGGCTTAGTGATGGATAGGTTTGGTTCTGAACCGAGGTTTGGACCTGAACTGAACTGAACCAAACCTGAAATAGGGTTCAGGTTCAAGCTGAAGCCTGAACCAAACCTGAGGTTCAGTTCAAGGTTCAGGCAGGGGGGAAGTTCTGTGAACCTGGTTCGAACCAGTTTGAACCTGAACCTAAACTTCAACAAATGTGATATAATTTTGCCTAATTTTTGGACGAAACATGATCACTTTTGTCTTGTCATAGCTAACAACTTCCTGTTAAATCCTGCCACTCTCCTTCAGGGGGTTTGAGCTCTGGATTTATCAGGATAAGTTGGTATAAGTTGTATAATATCTGAGGATTATGCCAAGGTAAGCCTCAAGTACATATGATGTATTATATTATCATTATTTTTAAGTACCACAGTCTTAATTTCTTTAACATGTTAGCTTTAAGTGATACAAATGTACAGTAATACATACAATTCGCTCTAAAGGAACCTTTGTTCATGCTATATAACCACAAGGCATAAAATAAAGGCATTTATACTAAATAAAAATGTAATCTAGCCCTATGATACACTTACAGGTTTGGTTCAGGGTTCAGATCAGGGTGAACCTGAACTGAACCTGTTTGAACCTGAACCCAAGGTTCAGTTCAAGGTTCAGCATATTGACTGAACTGAACCTTAGGTTCGGTTCAAGGTTCGGATTTTTTTGGCCTGAACCGGACCAAACCGAACCTGTCCATCACTAATCAGGCTGGGGTATGGGGTTGCTGACCCATGCGGCTGCAAAACCACTGCCGAGAATGTATTGGAACAATGCGATGTCGAGTCCCATGACTGTGATAAAGGCATTGTTGCTGCCCCTAGTGAATAGTTGTTGCCACGGAATGCTCTCACGAGGATTGGGTAGGAGATCAAGTCAACATAGATAGTGTTGAGAGATGTGACGGCACTGAGTTCTGATATGACGTGATTCAAGAATCCCATGCCCAACAAGGGTGAGGCAGGCAAGAAGGTGTTGGCAATGGTTGTGATGGTCACTCTCCTCATCATCCTCTTCAGCAATGAGAAGTGCTGCGACCTCATCGTACATGATAAAAAGTAATTGTCTGTGTCTAGGATTCGTCGTACAGTTTAGGATGCTACATAAAATCAGACATATCTTTTTTTTTGAGACTCAGAAAGGGTCACATTTACAATACGATTTAGGTTATATGCTGTGGATTGACTCACCTGCTGTAATCCTTTATAATCTCATCCTTGATTTCCTGATGCCAATCCCTCACAAACCATTGGCATTGTTTCGTAGTTGTCCAAGCCCTTAAGGAACCAGTAGGTCAATTGCTACTTAATATCATGACAATGGCATGCATGTCAAAGTGTTACATACAGTCCAAGGGATTCGGGGCTAAATGGATTAGGGCGTAATGAAGTACGAGGGTTTGGTGGACAAAGTCATGAATCATGAGGAAAGACAAACAACAGGTCCCATCTAAACCATGGTCCAAGGTGAGACCATCCCTGCCAGCTTGGCATCCTTCGAAAGAGGAGACCCTGAATGAAGTGATTCGTTCATGCCAGGTCTGCTTGGGCGAATTCCACAGTCCCTTGGTGCGACTTCACCACATTTGATGTGGGCCCTAATGCAACAGAAAGGTGATGAGAGTGCAGAGGCATCAACATTCAGACATAACTAACCTCAAACCGCAATCGTCGCATTCCAGAACAGGTTTCCATCCTAACCTTTTCGCACAAATGTCGCACTTGGCTACGAAGAGCCCACTGGAGAACAAAAGATCCAAGGGATTCCACCCAATACCCTGGGCCTCGTGTGGGCTTGTGCCGCGGCCGTTAACACGTCCGGCACTCGGTGTACTCCCACCTCTACTCCCACCTCTACTCCCGGCACATCCAACCTTTGTCTTCTTAGCCCCAGGTTTGACGAGAGTGAAACGGTGCACGAGGGGAAGGGTACGAATGGTGGAACCGCCTTCTGTGGCAGCTGCTGCAGATATGGTGGACGACGAGTGTGCTGTATGGAAAGAGTCAATGGAGAGCGTCGACCCTCTGATGGCGGGGTTCTTGATGCTCGAGTCAGCATTGGCTACGACATTTGTGTTATAGTAGGAATTGAGGGTGATGATGGAGTTGGACGCCGGGGCTGAAGGGTCGGACATATACTTGAGATCAGATGACGGGCGGATGGTAAGGATAGAGGACGGGGAGGGTGGCGCCATAGTCAGTTGGGGAGTGTGTGAGCGAATGACGGTCGTGCTGCAGTCGGAGTATGTGCCAGATGACGCAGCCAAGAGGGGCTGCGTACTTTGGCTGTGAGCGTCGTGTCCTGAAAAGGAGAGATTCATCAAACAGAACATGACGGAGTGAAGAAGGAATGGTCACCACGAGAAGAGTCACCCCATTCACTCGTTCCCAACCTGACACTCTCCAGGCCAACGACGGCTTCCATTAACTCGTCATCACTGTCTTCCGCGCCACTCTCACTGGAATTCCCTCCACGAATGTCCTTTCCAATCTCCATTCCAAAGCTTGGTATCCGGAGAGCAGGGCCTGCCCTCTTCCCTGCATTCGACATGAACTTGACGCTCCCCACGTGCATATCATTAGCTTCCGTAGCAAGTACCTCCGCTTCAATATCCCTAAGTCTCTCCAGTATCAACCGCGTAGTGGGTCGAGATTTCGGAGTTTCAGCAAGACAATCGAGACAAAGATTCAGAAAAGCAGGTGGACAGTCAAAACTAGCCAACTTATGCACCTCTTCACGATCAATGCCAAAGCCTGGCGGCGTTCTTTTGAAATGATGATCATCCGCCAACTTTCTTGCACTGATTTCACAAAATATGATGCCCAGGGAAAAAATGTCGGTTTGCAAATCGAATTCATCACCCAGCAAGATTTCTGGGGACATATAGGAGTCGGTCCCGCAAAATGTAAGGCGCCTAAATTCATCTTCATTGCGGGCAGCGATGCGGGCGAAACCAAAATCAGTGATTTTAACACGTCCATTGGAAGTCACAAGGAGATTTTCGCCTTTGAGGTCGCGGTGGATGCACTTGCGGGCATGCAGGTAAGCCAGAGCGCGAGCAATGTCAGTAGCAAAGGAGAGTCGGAGGCGCCACGGAAAAGGTTTGGCCATGTCAAGGATGTAACCACGCAAATTGCCTGGATATTGTCAGGATAGGCTCAAATGAAGAAAGAAGAAACCAACCATTTTCGATGAATTCAGAAATAATAAAAATGCGGTTATCGGGATCTGGGGCGCGTGATAGGCCAAGGTAAAGAACCACATTGGGATGACGAGCTTCCCTGAGACATGGATTAGATGAAGGAGGTGAGGGGAACTGAGGATTCACTTCATAAGCCGCCATTCTCGTTCGAAATATTTAGCTACGTCGTATTCACTGGATGGTAACACTTCCTTGATGGCGATGTCGATGCCAAGGTAGGAGCCTATGGAGGGTGAACAGGAGGAAGAAGTCACGGTATTGACGAAGAAAACACCCTACCCTTGTAGACATTACCGAACGAGCCAGAACCCAATTTCTTCCAGTTTCCTTTGATATCCTGGGGGGTTGGTTACGGAGGGTTGATGGAAGCCGCTACTAGAGACCCTTGCGTACCTCATACGGGATGACATCAAAAGCCCCGTCGGAATGCATTCCCGACCAGAGTGTGCAAGAAAGATCCGACTGGCCAGTCACGACATTACTATCAGTTTGCTCTGTAATCAGGCCAACGCTGGATCACTATTACTGCGCATCTATTAGGAGTTATGCGCTTCTCTGCGCCATTTGTGGCGATGAGTGTACCAACGGTCGCCATGTACAACCAGGTGACAGGCCACCGCCCGGAGACAACTTGACAGACACCATCCACATTTTGTTCCATAAATGGTTATTACTGTGAACGACTTGGACAGGTCTTCTAAGAGACTCCAACAAGTAGGCTGTGTCTGAATCTTTATTCTCCACCTTCTCTGGCGGGCCACCTTTCTTGCTCACATCTTCCGTTGTACCGGGGCTGGATCTCGTCATTGCCTCAACATTCAGCATTGTTGGTTGAACCGACTGGTCATGGGCAAATACATGCGCGACAAAAAGATGATATCTGTCGTATGTTGACATATCTATTTCTCAAAAATCATGTCACATTCAACTGCTTGAACTTGTGCAGTTTCTACGCATCACCCTTACTCGGGTGACAGCAGCTTTTTTTTTGTTCAGTTTTCTCCATTGCTTTACTCAGGGCATGATTCAAGCCTTTTTGTACAATATCGACTCCGACTACAGCGCGTTGATCTCTGCCATCCTTCGAGAAGCTCAACTCCCCCCAAAGGAGTTAGCTTGGCTCACCCATGTCGACGGTGGATATAAACTCCAACTTTGCCAGGACATCCCGCTTCCAAAACCTGTTTCCTGTGCCCCCATATTTGTGTCTGGCCCGGGGCAGGATGCCATCTCACCTCTTCCAGGGTATCGTCGATCGGTAGGATTTTTTAAATATGGACCGAAACGGATTGTTGATAAGCATTCACTCAGCAATTTACGTCCTCTTCCGACAACGTCAGTGTGTTTTAAGTAGATAATACAACGTTCACTGCCTCACTGCATTGTTTTCTCAACAGCTATTACCCCGATCAAGTCTAGGTCAAACCGACGGGGTAGAAGTTTCGCTCGATCCTTCAGGCGCCGTCGATGGAGTCAATCTCTTCGTTGGTGACGGTCAACCCATCCATCTGAATAACCAATGCACCAGAATCCTTGTGTATATTCAGCAAGTGTATGTTTTACGTCACTATCAATGCCACAAAATTAATTTTTGGATATTCAAGCCTGAAGGATTCGAAACGGGAAGATTTTACCCTGATCAGCGTCCAGTTTTGGTTGTTCGCCATATCATTTATTGCTGTGAGTCAAGGATACATTGTATGCTGTGCTGGACACGGTTACCAACATTTCCGCAGATCATGTATGATTCAATCCCCCACACGTATGATAATGCACTCTCGGGTGCGCCGCTCCTAATATCTTCTTGTAGTTTAGCAGGCTTCTCGGCTCGCGTTTTGGTGACGGGTTGGTCAGCTTATACCATATGGCGAACGTTGCAGATACAGGATGTGTTTGGCCACTTGGTCATCAACGCGGATTCTCCATGCCACGTTGACCTTTTCCCGTCTTACTTCAAGAGTCGCATGGCATTCGAGGTAAGCTACCTACGTGTATTCTTTACATATATCTTGACTATTGTATAGATTGCTGATCTCATCTTGAATTGCACCGCCTTGTTTCTTTCCATGTATCTGTCTTGGAGGCTTCTCAGGGTATGATATGACTAATAGGATTTGTGAATGATAATTCCTTACAGGTCATCTTCAGACCTACAAAACCATCTCATTCAAACATGTTGGTGCACCTGCAAAGATCCTTCGTATATACAGAGTAGGCAAATTTGTTTTACTAGTTTGGTATTTCCTGCTGGCTCAATATGTTCCAGTACTTCATGGCTGTGCTAGTTTGTTTGCAACTGTCAGTTTTTCTTTTGGTGACTGCAATGGCTCTTTGGGTATGTGCTTCCATTTCTCTGTGATTCCCATTAACTAAAACTTGGATCATTTAGATAAACCAGTTAATATACAGTTCTATATCAACAATGTCTCTCCACACTCCTATTTACAAAGCACTTTTTATCTTCACAACTGTGGTATGCCTGTCTTTTTTTCTATTTGTGGCACAACCCTTATCATGTCTGGAAAGCTCTTGATTCCATGGATTACTATGGTGCAGAACATCTTTCTTGCAGTGTGTTGATTTTTTTTACTGATGACTGCTCCAGGGCTGGTATGCCATTCGACATGAGATCAAGCAACTGATGGCAGCTTTCTCGGTTCTTGGCTTTATTTTCATCTCCACCTGGGCTCTTATGTTTTATTCCTTGGTCTACCAATGGACCTTCTTGGAGGTGTGTCCATGATTGAGACTGATGAATGTCTATATGTTGATGATCTTACAGTGGCCTTTCTTGGCATGCCTCACAGTGGCATCATTCATTGTGATGATTGCCAGTTTGATTTTAGGAGTCAAATGTTGGCTGAATTTCAACCAGGGACTCTCAAACTACCGTTTGTGTCTCTCCCCTATCATTTTATGTATCTAATGGATGGAATGTGTGTAGTTTATGCAGAAGATGTATTATCTTCATCCACATTGGAGCCTGAAGTTTTTCCCAATGATATTGAGAAGTTGGGTTCTGTCAGCCAATTAGAGTCTACTTGGCATTTGTAAGAATGATGGAAAAGTTGGTGCTTTGTACACAAGCTTTGGTGATGTTTTGGAACTCTTGTTAATTGATGTTGCAGAGGGAATTAGAATAAATGGATGAGCTTGGTGGTTGTTCATTTTACATGCTTGCCTAAATTCCAAGAAATTTGATTCTGATGAATTCAAGAATTATTCAGTCTCATTCATTGTTCCTTAGGATACAATTGGTTAGGATTACCGAAGTATAGAACTAAGGACCCCTATGGATGACATTAGCAAATTGACCTTCCCTAATTCGCTGTTGGGTACGTTCCGCTGCTGCATCATATATATATTGGACATGCTGCTGCCAGATACCTTCAACGCCAGAATCACGACGATCCACTTGAACATGCTTGTGATGAATTAACTCCTCACCCTCAGAATGCACTGAGATACCACCACATCAATCTGGTGAAGTTCATAAGATAGTGGGTCGCACCATCAAAAGTAGCAGCATCAATGACTTTACGCTTCCCGAGCGCTTTAGCGCTTGGTTCTTCGTGCAAACTGATAAGGACGTCGCCTTCAGGATCCTTGGTGTTCGCATTTTTGAGGGTTTCCATATCGCTTTGAGGTTCGCCCTGAACAGTTTCTGGTGAAATTGGGCGGAAATGTGGAACTGGTGATGGTGTGCGCGACGGGGATGAAATTTGGAGTGGTAAACGCGACATATCCGCAACAGGCGGAGCGAGTACAATTTGCGAACTGGCCAGGCCTTGGAAAACCATATCTGGCTGAGCCGTCCGAGATGAGGAACTAATGTCAGCATTGACTGAAGCCAACTGTGAGTTAGAGCCATCGACTGCGTCCTGAAGTAGACAGGTTCAATGTGATGAGTTGATAGTTATTCGGTCCCGAAGCATGACTTACGACGTCCACCATCTTGGTATCCTTCCGACTCCGCTCCTCCGCCCGCCGTTCGACAGCCAAACTCTCCAGATCATCGTATACTCTCAGCGCTTCGAGTAGGGCTTCATTGGCACCAAGGAGTTCAGCCAAAAGCTGTTCTTGGGTCGTAAGTTCCATTGGCTCTTCATCTGATGCTGGCGGAGAACTGTCATCCCGTGAAAATGACGACAGCGGTTTCGCATTGCCTGGTCTTCCCCTCGTCAATCGGGACCGTTCAGCGCCAGCTGATGCCCATGGAATTTGAGCGAATATGAGCTCTTGTGACGATTGGCATTTCAGATAAAACTCCTGTTGGTAGTTGGTCGATCTATTGAGATGTGGGGTTTGTCCAGATGCTCACTTGGATGATGTCCTTGGACAGATCTTCCGGTTTGGCAAATGCAAGTGATTCCAAAAGTAAAGAGGCGTTACCATGCCCAAATTTACATTCTTGAAACAACCGTCGCATATCCTCCTTCAATGGGATTATGCCGTTTTGAGAAATCCAGGGCTTTCCTTTTCGAGAGATGGACTACTAATATTCAGACCAATCACTTCATAATATTGGTAAAGAAACCCACCAATGGACTTGTAGGATCGGCAGATAAAGGTGGAGGATCGGTCTGTCCAGCCCACAACGTTGAGTATGGCGGATTAAACATGGCGTCGTGAGTGTCGAATGGTATTCCCTGAATTCCACCTGGACTGTTGGTGAGGACGATAAAAGAGTTGGAACCAACAAACCTCGTCGGGTTTCTCCATCGGTTTAACCTTTTTCCATAAACCACGGAAACCTTCTTTTTCCCCACGTAAATCTTTGCTTTCTGGTAAGAATTTGATGGAATCAACATCACCCGAACAAGATAGAGCTAGAGCACAGCTGGAAAGGGGAACTGGCACTTCATTTGCCAAATTTGGGGCGTTAAAAACTCACTATTGTTACTAGCGAAAGCCGCAGCGGCCACAACGTCCATCAAACGTTCACGAACCACGGGTGATGTACGAGAAGACATTATAATATCCTCTATTGAGTCGAGAAACTTGCGTGAAGTCGTCTGGGAAATGAAAGTGTCCGAAGAATTCCGAAGCATGATAGCCCATAACTGCAGGATAAAAAAAGGATGTAATGGGAGCAAAGTCGTGGTGATGCAAGCGAGACTTACTCGAGCGGCAGATAACTGAGCTGAGGGTTCCCCATACCTAGTTGCGGTTAAGTAAAAGATGAGAGAGTTTGAGTAAGTGAAATTGATGAAAAAAATGACTCACTTGAATTCCCTCCTCAGGGCGCGGACAGCCTCCTTGGCATTACTGTCACTGGCAGAAGCTCGTTCGCAAACTTCTAAGACCAGCGACCAGTCTTCCGATGCCGTGGCGGTAAGATAACCTCAATTCAACAGTTAGTCCACATAAAGAGTCCGCTCAATGAATGTTCGTGCTCCATCGAGAGGGATAAAACTAATATTTGGAAACGTACCGATCATCCTAGTAAGCTCTGCCTGCATATCTTCGTCTCTCCGATCTCTGTCTTTCTCTGGCTCCTTCTCTCTATCTTTCATGGTTGACCGCTCCCAAAAATTTCTTTTCTCCTTCCTCTCCTTGAATGTGGTTGTCGATGAATCAGGCAGATGCTCCTCCGAACGAGACCGAAATTGACTTGGCACTTCATTTTGGGGTTCAAGTGCTTTGAGAATGCCAAGAGCGGCAACAGAAGTCGGAGGTTTCTTCCTCAGTGTGGAAGCGTCTCGTTCTCTGTCTCGAGGATTGCCGACGATATTAGGACTAGGGGGTGGATGGGAAGCAACACTGAAGGGTGACGACGAGCGAAGCGGCAATGGGCTCGGTATAGGCGGAGAAGCACCAGGCGGCAGGGATACAAAAGACGAAGCGCGTGAGCCAGATTGACCGTCATGGAGAGGTTTGGACAAAGAAGAGTCATAATAGGGAGAAACAACCTCCCAACGCTCCCCGCTCGACGATCGTCTGCGTCCTTTCTCGAGCTTCTGGGAACCAGTGCGGCGGAGGGTGGGCGGATGGTGAGAACGATATTGGGAACGTAATTCCTATAAACATGGACTTCGGTTCGTTTCTGAGTATGCGATTGAAAATGTTACCTCCGAAGAGATGGAAGCCAATCCTGCCGGCTCTCTTGACACTGGCAGCACTTTCGCCATCCTAGGTTTGTCCCATCCGAACAATTTCTTCATTCTTGACCTGAACTACTTGCTGCTGATGACCGATATCGATGACCGCTCGCGATACAAACGCGGGGCGGTGTCGCTTACACAAGCTGACGCGCTGACGTTTTGGGCCTCTCAAGTCTCTGCCAAGAATGTCACGATCAATTTTCGAGGCACCGTATCCTGCCTTTGACCCGACTGATAAGCGCGGGTGAGCGTCTGAATTCCGTTCTGTCTCTCTCTCTCCGCTTCTGGATTATTAATATTCTTGCTCTTGATGGAAAAGCTTTTCGTGAGTTCAAGTTATTCCTTCAGAGGTTATTTAACAATGCAACGGCCGCTTTTCCAGATACGAGACTGTTGTACACCGGTGGCCCGTCATCCTTACACAAGTGATTGATCAAATATATCGGACGAAGCACAATATTTCTAGAACCGACCATGAGCTCGGTGCAGACAAGATTGCAGAAGGAACAGCAATTATTGAAAAGATTGACAGACTGAAATATCAAATGAGCAGAGATCATGAATTGGAGTGAGTCATCGTCCGTCGGGTGGCTTCTCATACACTCATTTATATGGAGGTTATTGATTCAAGACGGAGAAGCTCACATCGAGTCGTACAATTCCGAATTGGCTCGTCTGGCTCAATATTCAAGGAACACCTGGTTCACTGCTCCGTGGCTTTTTGCTGAGTGCGATTCGCTGCATGCTCCGTAAACAATAATGCTGACAACACGTTGACTCCCTCACATTTCACCAGATGCTATCTGTTCGTGGTCAGGAATGGATCCTCATTAGTTCACTGACCATTGCCCCCAGCTATCGGCTTCTCCGTTCTTATTTCAGCCTCACCAAACACTGGTTCCGTTATGACCCGTTCTCCGAACGAAAGGTTGAAGCCCTCATGAAAAGCAAGACGTCGATATATCGTGCGTTCTACCGTATTATTGCGTTCTCGTCTCTCATCTTTCAAAAGAAATCGCAACGATAATGCATAAATTAGGATGTTGTCGTACATCTGATCCAGATCAGCTTGGGGTTCTATTCAAAGAAATTACACAGATTTGTCTGTGGTTAGTGTAGCATCTGCTGTGGGTTTCACTGTCTTGATAACTGAGACATTGGTCTCCAGGGGAAATGCCACGGTAAGTCCAATTCATTCTGTGCATGATCCATTTCCATTGGTATCATTCCACAGGATCTCTCGTTCTTGATAGACTTCTCATCATCTGACATTGAAGCCATACAAGCAACCAGTAATGAATCCAGAGAGGCCAAGAAAAAGTTTATTTTGGTAGATGATCAGGAAAAAGTGTGGCAGAATCTAATGCGTTGGAAAGATCAGAGGGTTGATATTGTGCTAGACAATGGTAGGCCGACCCTGCACATTAAGAAATAACGTATTGATTTATGTGCCTCTATTTGTTGTTGGTCAACAGCTGGGTTTGAGGTGGGGTTTGAGCACTGTGACATTTATGGTGCCCCAATCACTGATCAATGTTGTCAGCTCTTCACAGACCTTGTACTTGCAGATTTCCTTGTAACTTACACACCTTATGTCTCTCAGGTCATATTTCAGTATGTTTTTTTTTCTGGTTCTCCACAATTAAGTATCTTCAATTCTTAGATGCAGTCCCAAACTCATTCCTTGGTTTGTCTCTGATGTCACACCATCTGACTTCAAGGCAACCATTACAGCTCTCCTGGCCTTCTCATTCACCTCAAACCCATCACTGGACAATAACCCTGCCATACTATTTCTGGCACAGATGGTCATGCGGTGGAAACAGTATCTTGAGGATGGAATATTTGCACTCTCTGTGCCATCAGAGACACAAGTGGGTGAGGCATGTGAGCTTGCAGATTTTTGGACTGCACCTTGGCCATATTGGGAGATGAAGGTTCGAGCCAGAAAGCTGTGGGATTTTTTAAATGATAGTGGATTGGTTGTGTTTAAGGTGAAGATTAGAGGTCTATCAGTGGCTGTGAGTGCTCATGTGAACTCTAACAGGGTGATCTTAAGTAAGCCTACATTGCTCAATTAAATTTGATGATTTGGGATAATGTTACCCTGCTAGTTACCGCAAGTCTGTCCATTGCTTATTTTATCTTCATGTTCAGTTATTCATCTCTTTCTGACCAGACTTACTGGGGATATTCAATGGCCTATAGTTACCTCATTTCATTCTGCCCTAGGTATGTCTGCACACCCCATACATGTAAGATTATGTATTAAAATCTGCTTGATCTGGAAAAATAAATAGGCCCATTAGCGGGATCATTTCCCCTTGTGAGTTTGCGCACAAATAAAGCTGATGTCATTGTTGGCATCCAGCAAGAAATTGCAGATAAGTTGGATCAAGATGAGGAGAAATGGAGGGTAAATGGACAGTGGGTGCTTTTGTTGCATTTGCTTGGAATGATAACCTACTTGTGCAATAGATATGCACTAGTGTCGTTTCTGCCAGCTTCCCAAAGCAATGATATTAGTCTAGAAGGATAGGATACTTCACATCATGTTCTTTTTGTTATCACCTGGACTATTGAGTATCCAGTTGTAATCATACTTGTATAAAGTATGCTTCTGAAGCAACTGCTCCACACACTGCCTGGCTGATTTCTGTGCATCCAAAATGGCCAGAACATGACTCACAGTTCTCCCCCATGATTCTTGGAATATCCTATATATACATCAATATCAAATATAGGTTCAAAAGAAGAAAGACATATTGGGGAGAAATCTAGTCTATGCTGAAATCTGCATGGCCCACTCCCTTCTCAATGATAAATCCAGATCCTGTGTTTAAGCTGTGACACAGGTATACCAGTCTGAATCCTGGACACTGCACTGACACTCACACCTACCATACCCATCACCTGCACCAGTGACAGTGGAGAGGCCCTGAGGAACTCTCTGGGTGCTTGCAATTGATGGGATATCCCAGGATGAGCCTGTCTGCTACATCAGGAAAGCTGCTGACTGGTCAACTGTGTGTACCTGGCCAGGCCCAACTACTACAATGGGTCCACTGATCTGAACCTCATTCAAACCCTGAACTGAACTGGAGGTTTGGTTCAGTCCAGCACATTGGGCTGAACTGAACCTTAGGTTGAGTTTGTGGTGCAGGCAAATGTCAGGGTGTCTAAACAGTTCATGAGCAGTTCTGTACTGCCAAACCTATGTGTGTGGCTCATATAATGTTTGCCATTGGTTTTGTTTTACTTATGTGCCAATTCTGGTATTCCATTTTCAGGGCATTCAGCACAATATTTTGAGATGCCTGAAAATGAGATTTCCCAACTGACTTGGGGATAGCTGAATCAGGCTGAGATATATCCTGGGCCAACTGAGATGGTCCAGGCTGATGTTCCCAGGATATATCCTGGCCCAACATGGTTTAGGCTGATGCTATCATGATGTCTCCTAGCTCAAATGGGATTGTTGAGGCTAATGTTCTTACAGCTGTTTTCATAGCTATGCGGAATTTGAGAAAAAAATCAAGGTGGCGCAACTCTGCTGCCACCTAAGCTGAACTCCTAGATACGCTGAGTTACAACTTACATTTCAACACTCCACGCCAACTCGCACCATCTCCAAAGATCTCAAGGAGCAGATCCCGACCCTCTACTGCCGTGGTTACATGGCCAAGGAGATCTGTGATCTTCTTGGTGTCTGCAAGTCACTGGTTTACAAAACTCTCCAGTACCATCGGATCTATGGCCTCACATACAACCCTCATGCCCAACCAACTGCACGTCGACGCATCCTCACACCTCTCAACATTGGTTTCATTCGTTTACTCTGTTCCCTTCACCACACGCTGTACCTCAATGAACTCCAACTCGAACTCCAAGCCCAACGCAACGTGTTTGTATCCCTCTCGACTATCATGCGCACCCTTCGCCGGCTCCACTTCTCAAACAAGTGCGTATCCGTTCAAGCACTCAAAAGGAATGACCTCCAACAGGCCATATTCATGAATCAGATTGGGGCTGTAGTGCCAGACCCTGCCATGTTGATGTTCACCGATGAGAGCACCATGAATAATCGAGCCCACAGCAGGCGATACAGTTGGTCGTTGGTTGGGACTAGGTGTGTTCAACAACAGCCCTTTGTACATGGACAACAGTATTCCATCCTGCCGGTCCTCACGCTGGATGAGATCATTGCGTTTGATCTCATTGAGGGCTCAGTGACTGGAGAGCAGTTCGTTCGCTTCCTTTGCGAGATGGTTGTATGTTTTTTCTTTCATGTCTTTTACTGTACAAACGCTGATGCCTTTATACAGATACCTCTCACCAATCCATATCCCGGGCCATGGAGTGTTCTAGTCCTTGATAACTGCAACATCCACCATGTGGAAGAGGTCGGAGAGCTCATGGAGGTTCAAGCAGGTAAAGTCTTCCCTTTTGTGTGAAGTTGATACTAACATGTGTCTTCTAGGCTGCCGAATAATATATCTGCCCCCATACTCCCCCGACTACAACCCCATTGAACTCACCTTCTCATCAATCAAGTCTTACCTCTGCCGTCATACACATGACCATGGCCTTTTCACTGTTGTTAGCGCAATAGATACTATAATGCCGGAGAAGGCTGCAGGATGGTTTCGGTCATCTGGTTACATGTAATTTTCACTTTGCTAGCTTTTTTTTTGTATGTCTTTTGTAGTTGTCACACGATCTCATTGTATCCAAGTGGGGTAAAATAACTGTATAATATTGGTGTGCGAATGTGCGCAAAGTCCTTGAGATACCATAGCTATGTGTAATTACTATGTAGGCCATGCATTGTCATCTTCTCCCCTTGGCGGAGCATGGAAACCCGGTGGTATGGGGACGAGGCTCTTGAGCTGCGCATTGTAATACGATGTAAGGCGGTCATCTCTTGTCTGATCACCAGGGGTCATCATGAGTCCAAACCAGGTACTACATCCGCCATCCTCCCAATTGATCTCGTATCGGACAATGTCGTCCTGGGGCGGTGAAGGAACACGAGCAGCTGGATGGGGTGCTGGATGATCAGATCTCATGGTTAGACGCCTCCTCTTCTCATTCTGTTTCCAGCTAGTGCAACCTGCTATCAAACACATTGCGTCTCCTTTTGACATCCCATACTCTGTGAGGTCAGAGACTGCGAGGGAACCAATGATGTCTGGCCCATAATCTTCATGACTCAGGGCAGCCTCGTATTCGCATGCCAATGGCACTACAAGGTGATCTTGGGCATAAACGAGGTATTTGTGGAGATCACCGTATTCCGGTTTGACAGGCGACGAGAATGGAGATAATTCGAGAGAGTGCTTGCGCTTGGGAGTGGAGGGCTTGGGGGCCATTGCACCCACAACTATGGTCATCAATTGCGCGAAGACAGTGAACCGATTGTTTGGATCTACAGCTGGCAGTGCCGTCTTTGCCTTCTGTCAGGCTGGTAATAAGCTAGCGCCGTGATTTGCCAGATCGAAAGCCGCAGTGTTGGGGGAGCAGAATGATAGTTTTTCCCTCGTGCTGTATGAAGATTAGCTACATTTGTTGCGTAGTTTAGAGAACATACCAGGGCAATGGCCCACTGATGCATCATGAACGGAGTAAGTGGGAGTTCAGTGTTGTCCACACAGATGAATACATAGTGTCCTGGATTATTGTCATTCCCATACTGCTTTTCAAGCATGCTGCGAAACCACGCCAATGAAAGGTCTAAGGATGTAGCGCCTTCTGGTGTGGCTGCTGGGTCCGGAGCTTGTACGCTGTCGTTGTCAACCACAACATCAGGCTGTGCAAAAACAGCATCAGATAGATCCGAACGGCATGCCAGTACTTACATCAATAGGGCATTTCTTTTTCACATCGTCAATGATGATATTCACTTTGCTGTACTGATTCTCATTGATTTTTGTTATAAATTCTTTGTATTCAGACTCCTTCTCCACATCAAGTGCATCCGCTTTCCTGAGAATAAGGTCAAGTGAGTTTGTAGAAGAGAAAAGAAAATATCTACGGTCGACCAGGATGATAATATTTGAACTTGTAGCATTGCTGATCTGACACCTTCCACTGTGTTTTGCCAAACCGCGTTAGCATAGCTCGCATAAAATGAACATAATTGTCTGCTAAACAAGCAAACACAAGTTCTTTGCTGTGTACGTCACACTTGGACTTGATGGCAGGTTGCTTGCCAATCTTGGGAATAGCCAGCATATGTCGAATGAGTTGTAGTGAGAGATTAGCACAGAATTCATCTGATTCATCGTCGGATGAGTCAGAGTTGACCATGTTGATAGGATACGAAAATGGGAATATTTCAAGTTGTAACTCAGCATATCTAGGAGTTCGGCTTAGACAGCAGCGGAGTTGCGCCACCTTCATTTTTTTCTCAAATTCCGCATAGCTATGAAAACAGCTGTAAAATATTGTTTTCAGGATATATCCATAAGACATATGTTTTATTGCTAGCTGATGCTAATCTGCCACAATATCCATGTCAGGTGTAAGAAACAGGTTGTGCAGATATGAGTGGTCAGACTCTGACGATAGCTTAAGCAGCACTTAGAGTATCAAAACAGATGGTGGAATCTGGTGTATAGCTGGCATAACTAATGTTCAATTAACCAGAACATTGGTACTCTAATTATATACATGCAGGTATGGAATGAACCAAATAGAAAGGCATAGAATCAACCAAACAACTATGCAATGCAGTCTGGACTGATGACAAGAAGTAATGACTAAGACCAACAAACAAGCATGTACAATGATGAGATTACTATTTCTACCAGCAGGTTATCACTTTGATTATTTTGTAATATCAATATGCTGGTTTTTTACAATGGAATTGTATTTCTGGAGCAAAAATTGTTCAGTTATGTTTAACTCCTTATTATGCATTTACCTCATGATTGTTTTCCAAGTATCACTGGATTGATTCATCATAGTCAACACCTGGTAGCAACTACTCATGAAGCTCTTATACATGTTGGCCCTTCTTGTATTTTTTCTTTGATGGTCCCTGCTCATTTTCTTCCTCTGGATCCATATGACGTTTGGACCATTTCCTATTGTTGAATTAGTATCCTTTTCACAACTTATCTGACGATAATGACTTACAATCTGTCAGCAGATAGAATCTGCTCAAATACTGACTTCACCTCAAGCACAACTTTCATCCACCTTTCATGCTCTGCCTGTCCACCAATCTGACTTCCCCATTCCTTTAGTCCTACCAAGAACAGAACAATTCCTGCAAGTCATCTTCTACACCATGTTTTCTCCAGAACACTATTTGCAGATATGCCACCCAAGGTATATCATTGCTACCACTTGTTCATCTGTCTTTCAATTCTATCAAAGTCCATGACATCACAATCACCAGCAGGCACCTTGTACAGCAATCAAGCATTTCTCAGGGTGTTGTTGTCCATAAAGGAGTATCAGGATGCCTTGGCACTGATAAAATATGCAGTTTATTATATTTTCCTCTCTTCACTTTTCAAATCTTATTTTATCACGGGATAAGCATGGTTCAAGCCATGCTAAAGTTTCTGCTTCATGGGCAAGCTGGAACCTTTCCAACAAATATCTTCCAGCCAAATTCTTTACAGATAATGATCATCCAGATGCTTTGTTTCTTGGATTGCAACACAAGTATAGATTGATGCTTCCTCTGGAAAACTCCATTGCACTTCATCCATTGAGCAGATCCTTCTTGGCCTTGGATTAGCATTGTGGGCATATACTCAGGTGCACTTTATTCAAGATGATGATATACCAAGTGATTTTCCAGACTACACTTGCCAAACAACACTTGTGCGATACAATTCCATTATGAGGGCCATTGAAGTTGTGCTAGAGGACATTGAAAGGTTGAACATTTAAATATACTCTCATGTATAACTGATCATGAAAAGGACAGGCTAAAAAAATTACCAGCTCCTCCAAAAATTATTATCAAGACAACAGGTATTCCAAGAGAAATACAGCATCTGGGTCTGAAAATTGGTCTCAATGAGGACACAATCACCAAGCTGGGTCAAGACTTGTTTAGTGGGCCAGTGCTGTGCATGGCATGAACGAGTTCTTTTTTCCCCCTCCTCACTTCTTTATTGAATTAAGCAATAAGATTAAATTACATAAAGCATATTACATATGGCATCAGATACATAGCATGTGTTGCATATTGCATATTATTCTAATAAGCCCACCTCCCACCTCTGCAACATATAAATTAATATAAAATAAAACTACATAAAGTGTCTTGAGTCTTCATCAACCTTCTCTCTCCCTGCCATCTCCCCTGTGTTGCACCATCATGCAACACTCTCAGCCATGAAGCAATTGCTCAGGAAGCAACAGGTCAACTGCCAAACACAACTGCCCCCCAAACAGTGTGCTGACAATTAACTCACATTTGCTCAACCCTACTTCTCCATGACCTTGAATGCTACACAACAGATGAACACATGAAGACAGCCATGCTTGACCTCAAGGAGGATGCTCAAAGACTCTGAGCATAAATAGCTAGTACTAGGTTTCTCTTTTTACAGTATCTGATATCGTGGTCTAAAAGTTGTGTAAGGTCAGTGTCTCTGGAACAAGAGTTGCCTGTAATCATCCCATCATGATACCATACTGGTTTCTGTGCAGTAATAATGCATGATGTGAAATGATATTGACCATGATATACAATGCCTCTAAGTTCTAATGTCTTTGTGCCAGTCTCTGAAACAAATTCTAGTCTATGACTGGTTTTAATATTTTTCAATGGATACTCTAGAATAAGAATATGTGGTGCTTCATTATAAAATACAAGTTGACTCATTCTGCTGTTGCAATCAGGACATCTTCTATTGGTTTTCTGTGACAAGGTATCAACCCAATTCACGGTAGACTGTTTAATGGTGTCATCAGCATGTAACACATAGCCTAGTCTGTCATCAATGGGTTCTTCTGCAAAGTCACATTGAGAACATTCATGTTGAGAAGAGGCTACAATGCCATTGACTTTAAACAACTCCACAGCCAGATTTGCAACACTGATACCTAGTGTTCCTCTAGGAAAGTCTGTAGGATTCATGTTACTTGTTTAGAGGGCCAGTGCTTCGCATGGCATGAACTTGGGGAAGTGGGCCATCACAAGCGTGGCATGAACAAGTTCTTCTTGGTTCTATTCAATCATTTGATGTCCATTATTTATTCTACATAATCTGCAGTTGTAATGTATAACAAGAATAATCATAGTATATGTGAACATTGTTGGAATTTGGAATCATACATTCTATGTTATCCCATTCTGTTAGTAACAATGTACTACTTGTCCTCAGTTGGGGCCTTTGATCAAGGGACTACTAATCTCTTGGACAATATTATTGACACTTGTTCCTGCCATACTTGTATATTACTAGTCAACCAACATTGTAGTGGACTGAATGTCAGTTATACAACAGTTTATCCTGGCATTTACCACTACCACTGTTACCATTACTTACCAGTGCTCGGGCAATAAGTAACAATAAGAACTTAAGTGTTTGACATCATGTAATGTATTTATAACATTCCTATATTTAATGGCCCACTTTCCCACCCTGAAGATTTCCTTCAATTTTGATGTCCAATATGAATTTACAAATGGTGAAAATTCTGAATGTCCCACTTTCCCACACAATAGTCCTCAATTATATTAAATTACTGGTTTTGAGCATAAACTGCTAGCACAAGAATTTTATCTTCATATCTTTTAAAACCATCATCTGACATGATACCAATGTGACCATCTTGCTTACATGTTGCTCCAGTTGTCATACCATCATGATACCAAATTGTGCCATCTTCTGATATGAATTGAGATGTAGAGTGATATCCTCCAACATATACAATACCTCTTAGATACAAATTTACTGACTTGTCATTTACATTTACAGTTATTTGATGGCTGGTAATCATGTTTATGTTGGGATATTCTAATACCAGCAACTCAGGTGTTTTGTATAGTATATGGTACGGATAATTGAAACATTACATAGTGGACCGAGCCATGTACCGTGTAAACAAGGCCACCAGAGATTTCTGGTGCTTCAATCAATGGTCAGATAAACCAACCCGTCTTTGTGAAGAAATCACATATGCAATGATGCATTGGCATTCACATTGGCCTGTCATGCAACACAAGTTAAATGAATGGTCAGAATGTGTCACTGACAACAAGAAAGGAACTGTAAAACAGACATGAGAACTGTTGAGACCAGAGGGAATGGGGAACAGCAGGAGCAGTAGGAACACAACACAGTAGAATAGCATGTTATGCACTAGCAGATGATGTGTTACAAGTGTAGCATTTAGATTTCAAAGATAAATTTGGAAATTGATTATATAATATTTAATTTCTATTTAATAATTAAATATAAGTAAATATATGAGTCAAAAATGGAAGGCCTGACACCCCCAACTTCGCGTTTTCAAGAGAAACAGGTACGGGGATCTAGATGAGGGGTGTGGGACGGGGTGACATGGTGAGTGAAAACGGGGGGGGGTGGTGGTTGGGCAGACAGCCGGAATCCGAGGGCCTGAGACCCCCCCGACCCCTCATTTTCAACGCGAACGAGGTCCGGGGGGTGTAGACTGGCCGGGGGTGGTCGAAAACGGGTGTCCTGGAGGTAGAAAAAGGGAGGGTGGTGATGGTTGGGCAGAATGCCGGATCGTGAGGGCCTGAGACCCCCCGACCCCTCGTTTTCGACGCGAACGAGGTGCGGGGGGTGTAGCCTAGCCGGGGGTGGTCGAAAAAGTCGCGGGACGGGCTGTCCTGGGGGATGAAAAAGGGGGGGGTGTTGCTGGCTGGGCAGACAGGCGGAATGCGAGGGCCGGAGACCCCCCGACCCCTCGTTTTCGACGCGAACGAGGTGCGGGGGGTGTAACCTAGCCGGGGGTGATCGAAAACCGGACGGGATGGGGCGTCCCCGGGGGATGAAAAAAGGGGGGGTTGCTGGTTGGGCAGACAGCCGGAATGCGAGGGCCGGAGACCCTCCGACCCCTCGTTTTCGACGCGAACGAGGTGCGGGGGGTGTAGCCTAGCCGGGGGTGGTCGAAAAAGTCGCGGGACGGGCTGTCCTGGGGGATGAAAAAGGGGGGGTGTTGCTGGCTGGGCAGACAGGCGGAATGCGAGGGCCGGAGACCCCCTGACTTCTCGTTTTCAACGGGAACGAGGTGCGGGGGGTCTAGACTGGCCGGGGATGGTCGACAACGGGGCTGGACCGGGTGTCCTGTTGGTAGAAAAAGGGCGGGTGGTGGTGGTGGGGCAGACAGCCGGATCGCGAGGTTTTGAGACCCCCCACTCGCGCGTTTTCAATGCGAACGAGGTCCGGGGGGTGTAGCCTGGCCGGGGGTGGTCGAAAACGCGGCAGGGTGGGGCGTCCTGGTGGTTGAAAAAGGGGGTTGTTGGTTGTTGGGCAGATAGCTGGATCGCGAGGGCCTGACACCCCCCGACTCCTCGTTTTCAAAGGGAACGAGGTGCGGGGGGTCTAGACTGGCCGGGGATGGTCGAAAACGCGGCGGGGTGGGGCGTCCTGGTGGTTGAAAAAGGGGGTTGTTGGTTGTTGGGCAGATAGCTGGATCGCGAGGGCCTGACACCCCCCGACTCCTCGTTTTCAACGGGAACAAGGTGCGGGGGGTCTAGACTGGCCGGGGATGGTCGAAAACGCGGCGGGGTGGGGCGTCCTGGTGGTTGAAAAAGGGGGTTGTTGGTTGTTGGGCAGATAGCTGGATCGCGAGGGCCTGACACCCCCCGACTCCTCGTTTTCAACGGGAACAAGGTGCGGGGGGTCTAGACTGGCCGGGGATGGTCGAAAACGCGGCGGGGTGGGGCGTCCTGGTGGTTGAAAACGTTGGGGGGCGCTGGTTGGGCACAAGGCGGGAATGTGAGGTCCTCAGACCTCCCGACCCCTGGTTTTCGATGGAAATGGGTTGCGGGGGGTACAGACATCAGTACTAGACCAAGGACAATAAAACTATGTCCATACCTCTGTTACACCACCCCCTCGACGATGTTGCTGTTGAGCAACAGAAGGTT
This sequence comes from Hygrocybe punicea, assembly GCA_963556145.1. Lineage (NCBI taxonomy): Eukaryota > Fungi > Basidiomycota > Agaricomycetes > Agaricales > Hygrophoraceae > Hygrocybe > Hygrocybe punicea. Next base: position 3,196,573 of record OY744466.1, on the reverse strand, counting down.
TGTGCACTCATCTGAGCTCGAAAGCTCTCACTGTATATTTAAGACTCCGCTTTAATTTCAGCCACAACTCCGGACCACTCTTGCTTGTTTGAATTCTAGAAACTCAGATATCACATTTTACAACTGCCTTCAGTGGACAAAAGTGACCCAGACATACACTAAAATACAGTTAGAAATTACCACATTTTTATTGGCAGTATAACATTAGTTATTGCATCTATACTCATTTCCTTGGCAAAAAATGGCTCACAGAGAGCCCAAATCATACCAGATCCCCTCCATATTTTTTTTCCAGCAGGACAGTCCCCATGACATCCTCCTCGTCAAATCTGGTGACAGTCTATGCAGTGTGCAAGTCAATAGAGGCTCTGAATTCTGGAATGAAACCAGTCAAACGGGATTTTGAACTCAGTTGCCATATTGGGACGCAATTTTCCCTCAGTCCCTGAGATGAATGAATGAATCACCTCAATGGCTGAAAACCGGGTTTATAAGAACGAGTTTTCCATAAATGGAAGAACTCGTAACAAGTTCTTCCCAAAGTTCCAATCTTTTCCCTGAATTGATTCACTGCCACCTCATAAATCATATGGAGCAAGACTAAGCCCGCCAAACCCACCCATTATTCTAGTGCAAAAGTTATAAATGTAGACTCGCTGAGCCCAACCACTTTTTATTTTATATCTCATACATATTGAGATAATTTTGGCCACCCACCCACCCACACATGACTTTAAGCATATATTGCCAGCACAAGATACTTGTCTCTGCATTGTCTAACATCAGCATCAGATAATTGATCAAGCATACCATCATATGAACAAGTATTTCCAGTAATCATACCATCATGAAACCAAACCTTGTTGTCTGCACTTATGATTCTACTGGTGAAATGATATTTATCATGATAAATAATTCCTTTCAACCTCAATAACTTGATGCCTTTTTCAGTCTCAAACTCAAGGGTATGACTAGTCTCAATGTCCATGAGTGGATATTCCAAAACAAGCACAGGTGGCACTTTATTGTAGAATAAGATTTGTTGCATAGCAGATTGACACTTAGAACACCTTCTACGTGTTTGTTGAGACAATGTTTCAATCCAATTCATAGTAGACCCTTGAACTGAAGTTTCTCCATGTAAAATATAACCAAGTTTATTATCCACTGGTCTTTCAGTAAATTTACACCTTGTACATTGATGCTGAGAAGATGTGACTGCAGTATCTACATGTAAGAGTTCCATGGCTAGACTGGCAACACTGATTCCAACAGGTCCCATTAGATATGTCTCAGGATGCTCATCATGCAAAATAGCCCTTAATTGATTTCTGAGTTGCACAAATGTCATATTGCCTTTCAATATATCTGAGAAGCCATCAGATAAAGTAGCCAGATAATCATTTATATCATGAAATACTTCAGACCATGCTATATGGTTTTCCTTCCAGAGATCAAACAAGATAACCAGGATAGAATCATATGCACAACTGTAATTGTTTTCATCCCACGGCAAACCTGCAGGGGAAGCTGACATATCTGTTCATTGTCTCTTAGCTGTTGGCAGTTCACAAGTTTCGATCAAATGCTTCCTGGACAAAAGTGGAACAGATCCTTTTGCAGGGATAAAAGGAGTTGAAATTGACATGGTTGCTTGCCTATTTTTGTTCTTCTCCATGATCTGCCATGGACTGACTTTCACAGGAGCAATCACCAGGGGATCACTTTCTGACCACTTCAAAGCTGCATCAGTTTTAGACGGAACATATCCAGTGCCTTTACATTGTTGAAACTTTTGAATCATTGATGACCGGACATCTTGTGCAATATGTTCTGGCAATGTGCCTTCATATCTCATTCTTGTGATGTCATCAAGCAGTTCTTGTTCTCTAAATTCTTGTCTAAGATATCCAGAGCATCCTCTTGTGATCATTCTATTGTCAAATCCTTGTATGATTACAGTGCCAGCCGCAGTAGCACTTCTAGACAATGATGAATAATATGCCATGTGTGAAAAGCAACTGTTTAGATGCACAACATTGTATGGCCTTGTCTTTCCTTGAGCGGTGTAGTAGATGTACCTGGACAGTCACGTGACTAGGATTCCCACGGTTGTGTTTCCTTAGTAGTACAGATCTCGTGTTGTAGGGATTATCATCACTATCATCACTCGATTCCATCCCAGTTCTCTCAGCTGACTCCGTCCCTCCACAACGTGGTGATGAGAGCGAACTTCAACACCCATGCCATCTGAATGCTTCCCACAGAACTGAGCACCGAGCACCGAGCACCGCGAACCGTGAACCAAGTACCGTGAACCGAAACACCCACAACCGAGAACCGCGCACCGAGAACAAACGTACATTACCCAACTACCGGTACCACAAAACGGCGTCATCAAGCCGCCCACGTAATACACCACCCAACCGTAGGATCACCCTACGACCCCGAGACAAAAACGGCAAATACTTGAGCTCACCATCATCATCGTCCATCTCCTCCGTCACAACACCATCAACAGGCTCTGAAAACCCACAACTGACCACACCACCAACATCGCCAACTGTTCCCCAACCACCCACACATAGAACCAGAATGGGCGAGTCTGGTTCCCTATGCTGGGACGGCAGCCCTGACGAAAAAACGACTTCCGGCCAATTCCTACGCGAAATCAACATCAAAATCGAGGACGAAGAGTACACGACGGACAAGAAGAAAGTCGACTGCTTTCGAAACAACCTGGACTTCGGCGGCACAGCCGACCAATGGCTAGACGGACTAGCCAACGACATTAAAGACGACTGGGATAAGTTGGTCGAGGCCTTCGAGAAACAGTGGCCGAAGAATACCATTCCCAAACCGTCCAAGGCCGAACGCATCCGGGAGCTCAAAGAATGGACCCTCGCCGTGGAAACCCTTGGCACGAAAACCAAGATGACGAGATCCAAAGAGGTCTGGACCCACATCAAATGGGCCAATGGGCTCCTTCCCAAGGCGAAAGACGCCGACGACACAAACGGCCTCCTATTACAAGACGTGTTCGACTCTCTACCAGCACCGGTCCGCGACCTCATCAGACACAAACCCCGCACTACATACGAAGAGCTCGCCAACACCGTGCGTGGTATCGACGTCATCCACCTGCGAGAAACCGTAGCCAAATACGAGAAAGATGAGGAAACCGCCCGCTTAGCACGGATCCCAGCATCCCCAACAAAAGCCCTATGCGAAGCCTTCACCGGCACTCACATCCACCACCCGATTAACCCCCCACAACAACACACCACTATCCAGCACTACCGACCACACCCCGCCAGGGGAAACCAACTCGACCCATTCGTCAACAACACAGGAGGCAGGGGGAATCTGTTCGCAGGCTGGGGGTTAACCCCACGCTTCCACAGAGGGGGACCGGAACCCACGAACATACCGCGACACCCTGCACCACTTCCGCCCGGACCCAATACCAGGGGCCGTCCGATCGCTGCTCGATACCAAGACCTACAAAACCTCGCCATACAACAGCACCCCGACACAGATGCGGGACGCACCGCGTACAGAACCCAGGTTGATGAGTGGCACCGCGCCAACGGTAACATACAACCGGACAAATTACACCCGTACCCGTTGAGCCCCGGTACTGCACCACTCGGATCCTGCGAATGTTGGGATTGCGGCCAGGCAGGCCACCGTGCGGCAGCCCCGGTTTGCAGAGGGGTCACACTCTCCGAACACGAATGTACCTGGCGCAGAATAGCGTCTCACATCGCCCGCGAATCGTGGAAAGAACGCCAAACACAAAACGTGAACTATGTGTCCCATGGACACCAAGGTTACGACGGGTTCGACAACCACGTGCACGACTATGGCGGATACTTTTACTCCAACAACTTCGACGACAGCCAGGGAAATGGAAGGGGGCCGTCTGCATAAGCGGAAGTCAGACGGCCCAGACAAATCAACGAGCGGATACGCCGGTCCCCAACCACTGCGCGGGATTGGTTGGGGACATGCCAGTATACCCCCCTAAATTCACATTGCATACAGAAGACACTCAGAACTCTCTAGTCAGTACAAATACTCCATGTCAAAGTCTCACAACGATCAAACACGAAATCGTTGACCTGTATGCGGTGGGAAGGGATACACCGGCTGAAACAGACACGGCAAGACCATTTATCCAAACCATACTCCTCCAAGGCCCAAATGGGTTTGACCAATGCGCCCGTGGCCTCGCCGACGACGGCGCAATGGTAAACGCAATATGTACATCTACATACAACAGACTATGCCACCAACTCGGCCGCCTACACCCATCCAGCAAAATCCTGCGCATGGCAGACGGCACCAAAGTGCCATCGCACGGGCGCTGGGTCGGAACTGTCCAGCTCGGAAACACCCGCAAGAGGGTGACATTCGAAGTATTCCCCAGTGGGGGTTGTTGGTCCGTCTTGTTGGGGAAACCCATTCTCCAACAATACGGAGCCACACACGACTACAACGACGACACCCTACGCATCCCAAACGACGTCAGGTGGGAAATCCTCCGGAACGAAAACGACCGGCCCGGAACCCCATTCTGCACAGCCCCGAACCCTCAACAAGCGAACTGCACCAACCCCAGTCAGATAAAAACGAGGGCGTCCTTCAACACCCCAAACCCATTCGCCAGGCTCGCAGACCTGCCGGACACAGCACTTTGCAACACCTTGGGAGTCGAAGACTCGGAAGAACCCGACTCGACAGAAACCCCACCAAGGACAACTGGCCCCGAACACACACCCGAACACCACAAGCCCCACCGGAAAGGGAGACGCACACGACATCGACTGCGACGCACGGTGTTGCCCCCACGGAACACTCACGACAGACAAAAGTCCCAAACAAGCGACGAACACCCCCACACACACGACGCACCCACATGGGCCGTACATGACGGTGGAGGCCATACGGACAACGAGGACGTCGGAGACGCCCAACCGGAGGTCGAGATCGACGCCGACCATTCCATTTTCACCCGGAAGACGGACCCGTTTAAGCCGGCGAGAGTGGCCGAAGTATTGGCCCAAGTCACAATAGGACTGGACTTGGATGAAGATCAGAAAGCTAAGCTACGTGCCCTAATAACCGAATACGCTGACTGTTTCGCCCTGTCCGTAGGCGAAGTCAACCCCGTGCCGGGCGCTGAGCATCGCATACACATACCAGAAGGCACAACATTTCCCAAGCGCATACCGAGACAACGACCCCTCACCCCACCACAACGCGAGTTCCTGCACAAAACCATCGACATGCTGCTCGAAGGCGACATCATAGAGCCCATACGCCCCGAGGACGTAAAATGCGTGTCCCCCATCGCACCGGGCCAGAAAGCTCACGATAACCCGGGCCTCCTCCTGGACGAGCTCCACCACAGAGTCAACGAAGAGTGCGTGGCTCACGGCTATCCCCCTGCACACGATCTTGGCCCTCGACCCCCACAACCAGACACTCCAGTCGAGCCGCCGAAGCCCCAGACCTGGCGCTTTTGCCAAAACTACAATGCCCTGAACAACGTGACCCACGTCTTTCCCATGCCGCAGGGCGACGTCCGGTCAAAACAACGACGCTTGAGCGGACACAGATGGGTCCACGGTTTTGACTTCGCATCCGGCTTCTACGCCGTGATTATTCCTGAGGAGAGCAGGCCATACCTGGCCTTTTATATCGAGGGCCGTGGGTTCTTCACACAGAAACGTATGCCCTTCGGCCTCACGGGCACCCCGTCGACGTTTGCACACGTCACGGCCGAGAAGCTTGGTGATATACTTTTGGCCCTCCAGCTCGAACTCTTTGTCGACGATGGCGGCATGGCAGGCAACGAATTCGACGACATGATGGATCGCACCAGGCGCTTCTTCCAACGCGTCCGCGACATGGGCTTATCACTCTCAGCAAAGAAGTCGAAATTCTTCATGACGGAGATGATCTTCGCAGGGTCCAAGCCGACGAAGCCAAACTAACTGCAGTGGTCAACTGGCGCCCACCCCCCGACCTCCTCGCTCTTCCTAGTTTTCTAGGCCTGACCGGTTATTTCAGGGATCTCATCCGCGGCTACGCCATGTTAGCTCAACCTCTGTCCGACTTATTATGGTCCGTGGACGTTCCAAAGAATGCTGGGAAGTCCGCCTACCGCGCAGCATTGCGTAACGTCAAGCTGGCCGACGTGTGGACCGAGAAGCACCAAAAGTGCTTCCTCGACCTGAAAGCAGTCCTAACGTCCTCACCCATCCTTGTCGCCCCCAGGTTTGATGGAACCCCATTCATCGTCACATCCGACGGCTGCAAGGAAGGCTTCGGGGCCATCCTGGCCCAACGCATTCCCGTGACGAGACTGGGGGGCAAAGTCGTCACGGAGCTACACCCCATAGCGTATGCCTCCAAATGCACTTCCCCGGCGGAGGAGCACTACAAACCCTTTCTGCTGGAGTTCGCGGCCCTCAAGTTTGGCCTCGACAAGTTCGACAACATCATATGGGGCTTCCCCGTCGAGCTGGAGACAGACTGCCAGGCCCTCCGCGACGTCTTGCTGAGCACCGACCTCAGCACCACCCACGCCCGTTGGCGCGACGGTGTACTCGCTCACCAGATAGTCAGCGTCAGGCACATTGTGGGTAAGATCAACTTCGTGGGTGACGCGCTCAGTCGAAAGGATGAGGAGCTACCCTGGGTACCGACAGACGGCAGCGACTGGACCGTCCTCCCTGACTGGGAGGTGTCGTGCGGCCTCACCTTTGACCTGTTCACGGTGGGAGAGTTCTCGAACGACCTGCACTCATCTCTACGTGCTCGCTTCCAGGCTGAGCGCGCGTTCCTGGAAGTTATAGACGCGTTGCTTGGGGTCCCACAGGACGCGACCGATCACAACCGCAAATGCGCGGCACACCAAGCAAAGGACTTCCTAATCGACGACGGCCGCCTATGGAGGATCGGTGGCACCACTGTCGCGCGAGCTGTCTCCCGCCGAGAATGCGTCACCAAGGCCGAAGCCACAGAACTGGCCAGGGTGGAGCATGCAAAGATGCATATGGGCCGTGATGTCATCAAGATGCAACTACTGGACCGGATATTCAGCCCATTCCTCGACGCATCCGTGACCGCAGCCATCCGCGAATGCGGCCGGTGTAAGAACTTCGGCAACACCCACCTGCACGCCCTGCTGCAGCCAATCGTCCGATGCAGGCCCTTCGAACTCCTCGTAGGGGACTACACATCTATGCCCCTCGGAAAAGGTGGGTTCTCGAAGATCGGCCTGTATGCTGACGTCTTCTCTAGGAAGCCATTCGCCTTCAAGGCCAAGTCCGCTTCAGGAAAAACGACGGTCGACAGCCTCAGCCGTATAGCCAACACGTTCATGGCCCTGGACGTCTTCATGTCCGATGGCGGCTCCCACTTTGACTGCGATGCAGTGGGTGACCACTGCGCTGATATGGGTACGGAGCATCACGTTGTAGCCGCCTACTCCCCGTGGATCAACGGCCTCATAGAGGGCTACAACAAGATCTTGCTGAATACCCTTAAGCGTCTGTGTGCCCCTGGCCTCGGTGAGGACGACTACGACCAAATGGCAATGAAGGACATCCCAAAGAACTGGCCAGACCACCTTGACACGGCCGTGAAGGCGTTATCCGATCGCATACTACCCTCACTCAAGTTCTCGCCCAACGAGCTACTCTTCGCACTTCCCATAGACACACCGGTCGCCGAGGACCCAGCGGCAATCCCTCTAGCCTCTGAGACCAATGCGGCGATTCATATGGCATACGCAGACCAACTACGGCTGGACGGCTGGTCCTGCGCAGTGGACCACGCAGCTCGCCGGAAAGCTATCTTTGACGCGAAGGTCATCAGTCGGGCCCCAAGAGAAGTTATATTTAAAACTGGTCAACTCGTTCAAGTGTACCGCAGCGATCTGATCAATGTATTTGCTAGTGAACGCAAACTCGTGCCCTTCTGGTCTCCCCCGCACCGCGTCGTAACACGCATCCGCAACTCATACACTCTGGAAACTATGGACGGCACCTCACTCAACGGCACCTTCAACGCCAGAAGGCTTAGGCCTTTCGAGCCCAAAGATGGCACCAAGATGGCGCAGGATGAGGTCTCGAGACTGGCAGACAGAGCGGATGGGGAGCCGACAGAGCTGGACACCGGGGACACCGACGACTTTCCCTTCGACGATTCCGTGGAGACAGCGGAGGAGGATCGCCTTGCCGGTAGCGACGAGGGCATCGCTAAAGAAGGGGGGGCACTTGTAGTAGATGTACCTGGACAGTCACGTGACTAGGATTCCCACGGTTGTGTTTCCTTAGTAGTACAGATCTCGTGTTGTAGGGATTATCATCACTATCATCACTCGATTCCATCCCAGTTCTCTCAGCTGACTCCGTCCCTCCACAGTGGCATGTGCAGTCATTGCAAAATTTGGCAACACCCAAACCTGTTGTCTTTCTATTCTCTCTTTTAAATCACTGGGAAATACACACTGAACTGTCTTGGTATTTTTTACAATTGGCACAAAATTGGGTGGCAGAGAAGGAATCTTCACAAGCTTTGGTGGATTTTGAAGCTCAACAAACACTGTGTCCAGTACATACTTTCCATGATCAGCTTTTGATGACTGCCAACCGACAACAAATCCTTCTTGTCCCTTGGTAATGCAAAGTTCAGTTGCATCATTGTTTCTAAGCATGACTGGCATTCCAACACACAAGGATAATTTACCAGCAAAGTTTTCTGTTCCACCATGGTGCATCTTCCATATTTCTCTTTGAGTATCAAAGTCTATCTCACCAGATTCATGAAGTGCTTTTGATTTGCCTTTTGATTTATTTCTTATAGATGCATCCTTTTCTTTTCCCCATCTATCAATGGAATAAAAGTTGATTAATTTCTGGTTTGTGTCTTTTGTAAATCTTTCACACCCAAGCAAATTGATCTGATCCTTTTGAGAGTGAATGCCGCAGATGATTGGGACATTTCTGAAATTCTTAGAGGCAACATTAGGTCGATCAGGTCTTTTTCCTGCAATCCAGCTTCTCAAAAATATAATGTCATTTGGAGTACATTTTCCATATCGCATATTGACCAATGCAGTTCTGAACATTGCATCTTGGGGAGTTTGGGTCTTTTGTCTCATGTTTTCTCTGAGAATAACAACTGTTGTTACCTGATGCCAAAACGCTTTGCCAACAGCGGTTTCCTGAGCATATGGTGTTAATCCAGAATGTGCTTGTGTGCCAACTGTTCCACTATACAATGCTGATCCTCCAACAGGTGGCAATTGTGCAAAGTCTCCAGCAAATATCATGTTTATCCCACCAAATGGCAGGTCATGAATGTTTGTTGCTTTCGCAAGTTTGGCACTGATTTTATACAAGTCATGGCAAGATATCATTGAAACCTCATCAATGAATATGTAGTCAACTCCTTCTAATCTGGCCTTGAGCTGAGCAATGTTGGTGGCTTCATTTTTGCCAGATGAGTTTGGATTAATGCCTAAGAAGTAATGATATGTGGAACCATTTTGTAATGCAGCCGATGTTCCAGTTGGACCAAGGATAACAAATTTGTAAGACTCATTTGCAGCTTTAAAAAAATCAACAACAGCTTTGATCACTTGTGATTTTCCAGTACCAGCCATGCCTCCAATATGCATTTTTAGTTGTTCACTACAAGATGAAGCATGGTTTGCAATAATTCTGAATGCCCTAGCTTGTTCTGTATTCAAGTGGAAATTGTGAACAGTAGTGTCAATTAACAGCTGTCTGTGTGCATTCTCTGCTTTGAAATTGTGCATAAAGTATGACTGATCAACAACCATTACATTATTTTCATTGGGGTCTGAATATTGTTTATATTGTTTATGTGACTTTGAAGGAATATTCTGGTTACATTCTTCAAGAATTTGTTGTCTTGTGTCTTGAACTGCAGATTTCCATTGAGATGCTGACTTATGCACTTCCACATCAAGTGGATTTATGTTCACTGCTACACTGCCTTCTGGACAGTCATCTAACCAACCCACATTTCTAACAACATTTTCTGTAGATTCCATTTGTGCTTTGATCAATGTGCCATGACTTCCAAGGTCAGTGTATTTGTTTAGATGATATTCTCCATCATGACCATCTGCTGCATAATCTATGTCTTCACCATTTTGACTGTAGTCATCATCGAGATGTGATATCATGTCTCCAGTCATAAACTGTGGGCATGTGCCATCTAGTAACATTTCACCCTTTTTTAATTGGGCTGAAAAATCATCTCTGGCATCATTGCATTCATATCTCAAATTGAAATGGTCCATGATTTGTATTTGCCTTTTTGTAAATTCGTGAGTGTCAAATGCTTCATCCCAAGATTGGTCCCCTAATTTCAAGTCATGACCAGATCTCCATGGTTTGAACAATGTTAACATGGTTGTGCAATAATATTCTCTATCTCCTCTGTCACGTCTGGGAAGTGAACCGCCAATGAAATTTGGAACCAAATCATATTTTTCATTGAAGTCAATGCAATGTGTTTCATGGAGAGGATGATCTTGCAAAAACAATATGTGTTCTATATTTTCAGAATGCATACTTTCTGTGTCATCTGCATAATCATCAATGTCTTGATCAAATAATGTGTTATTCTCATCAATGTTGAGATCATCAGAATCAATATCATATTCATAATGAGTAGTAGCTGATGCTTTAAAACCACAAGTAGTAGCTGAATCTTGTAATGCTGACTCTAAAAGTAATTCATCTTCACTGTGAATTTCATCATGAACTATTTTTGTTTGGATTTTAACTTTTTTGGCACGTTGAATCCATTCATATAGAGTGATATCCTCAAACCTTTGTGGCCTGTAAATGTAATCATGCACCACTGATGTTCCAACAAATGTGCGTTGCTGATTTTGGAGTACTACTCTGTCTGGCTTACTTGACATTTCCGTATCACAATCTGTTTTCCAAGCATTCAACACTTCTCTGACATAATTTTTCCAATACACAGGAATAAACTTGTGGCTAGTGTAATGATCAGGATTGCCCAGTAAATATAGAGCTGACATGGGTCCACCTATTTCCAGTTTGGCTGTTAATGTATTGATAATTTGTGTAATTAATTTTCTGGCTTTTTCTTTTCTCTGCATTGATCCACCAAGCATCTCAGAATTTCTGTCAAATACACTTCTGATAGTATCAAATATGCTATAAGTTTTTAGCCCTGGTTTAGTTATATAGTCAGATATGTATGCTACAATTGCCTTGATTGCTGTGCCAGATAGAAGACTTGTGATATCAGTGTTGCAGCGTAATAGAAATGTTACAAGTGGGGTTAATGTGTTGATCCATGCTTCACCCTTTTTCACATTCAGTGCACCAGTCTTTGGGTCAACTTGAGTGGATTCAAACAATGGTCTTGGAAATCTAGCTTTGCATTTTCCATGTTTGTTCATGCAGGTGGGTCTGTCTTTTCTGTTGACTTTTTCACCATTAGACTTGTATCTACCACAATTATGAACATTGGAGTGAAGTATCAAATCATCCACAGTGTTTCTAAATCGGTTCCACCATGACTCAACATTCTTGCATTCAATGCATTCAGATTGATCATTCATGTCTTCATGTTTGTCATTGCACAGAGGAGGTGGTATATCAGGCAAGGTTTGAGTTGGATTTTTGTAATCTTTTTTCATGGATTGAGCATTGACATTGGCTCTTATGTCATCCATTGTGCCAGTCATAAATTCACCAATATGAACACTTTCAAGATATTCAACAAATCTTTTTTGGAAGTCTGAGTTGGGATCCATGATTCTATCTCTGATCTCTTGTGGTGACAGGCATGCTTTGAGTCATAACATCATATGCATATGAAGAGTTAATCATCCTTGCTGTTCAACAGCACCATAGTATGCATTTGTATCTCCATAAAACCCAGAGTGATTTGAGCCAACTCCAAGTACATGTTTGATAAACAACTTGACCATAAAATGAAAGAATCTTGCACCAGCCACGGGATTTTGGGCAATCAGTCTGTATCTCTCATTGTAGTCTCGCAAGTTTGGGGAAAACTCCTCTTTGGTGTCAGCAAAATATAAACATAGTGGATGCATGATATCTGCAGGTGAAAAGGTGATAAACCAAGATGGGGCCCCACAGAATGACATCAGTGCCCAGATTTCATTTCTCATATATTTCTTATTTGTCAAAGATCCTTGTACATGACTTCCAACATGGTCAATGTCTTTGATCACCTGGAAACAAAGCTTTTCCTCATCGGTGTCAGGTTTGACATGTTCACCATCTTCCATCTTTCTGGAGATGTAATTCAGAACACCAACATCGACATCCATTAGTCTCTGGGATATCTGATCAAACTTTGCTTTCTCAGCCAATAAATAGCCTCCAGTAGTTGCCTGTTTGATTTGTTCATGATTAAATGCAATCAATGGAAAGTGTGGGTCTCTCTGAAAACGCTTGTCATAGTACATTAACAAATGTCTTTTATGTGCAATATCAGACAGAGATCCTTGCTTTATATTATTTCCAATACCACCAAGTCCATATGGAAATGGCCAAGGCATCATTTGTGGAAATAACTGTGGGTTGCCATAGATTGACTGTGGATCTTTGTCATGTCCAATAGCAAGCACCATGCGGTTGCTCTTCAAATGTTTCAAAGCAATGGCCTTTAATGCTTTGACACTCTTGGTTGAATATTCCTCACCAGTCAAGCCATGAACAACAAATGGACATTTGCCAGTTTCTGTTCCTTCTTCAGTTTCCATATCATGGACTGCAGTTGATTCTGGACTTTTGTTGGTGAATCACTGACAATGATCAACAACCACTGGTATATCATTTTCAGGATATTGATTTAAATTCTCTTGTGATATTTCCAAGTCAAAGTAATCACAGTGGTTTAACTTTAGCCAATTCAAAGCAATTGCTACTTTGTTTCTTCTAACAAGCAGAGGTGTTATTTCAAAGTCAGACTTGGTTGGTTTGCATGGACCAGTGTAAATAAAGGCCAGAACTTCATCTAATTCATCAGCGGGAGGTGGCAAAATATCATATAGTTTGGGAACTGGATTTGCAAATGTAATTACATTGGCTCTCATCTTGTGCATGCCTGAAGAGACTCTGACAATGCATCTATTGTGTCTGACCCTTGCAATCATCAACTGTTCAGCATATGATAGGTCTTGTAAAGCTGCTGGCACATCACCAATCCACAGACCATTTGCAAGTGCATGAAGAGGTTGTTTTCCATTTTTCAATGACTTGTGACATGATGTGCATATGTTATCTAAATTATCAATCAAAATGGGCTTCTCAATGCATTGCACTGGATCATCAACTAAAAATCTTTCTTGTTGAGTAGCTGAAGCTTGTGTTAACAAATTCAAATCCAAATCAAGGGAAGAAAGTGTTGTTAATTGATGAACAGCTGTTAATCGTCCACAAACTGCACAACATGCTTCTATAAATTTGTTAGGGCTACTTTCTCTACAAAAATTTGATATAATAGTGTGTTGTAAGGATTGAGATGGAGGTAAAGGAGGAAATTCTACTTTGTCCCTGTATGACTGGGCTGCAATTTGATTTTGCTGTTTGCATCTGTCAAAATTGATGTTACAAAAAGTTTGAACAGCCTTTTGATTGAAAAGTTTATGTTTCTCTGAATCCTCAGATGAAGCTCTTTGCACAGCTGCAAGGTTTTTTTGCTGATGTCTCTCTGGATATTCTAAGGAATATTTTTGAACTGCTGCAAGATTCTGTTGCTGGTATTTATCAGGATGTTCTGACTTATATCTTTGAACGGCTGCATTATTTTGTTGCTGATGCTTCTCGGGATGTTCCAGGTTATATCTTTGAACAGCTGCAATATGTTGTTGCTGATGTTTCTCAATGTTTTTTTTATTGTATTTCTGAACAGCACAAATATTCTGTTGCTGATATTTGTCAATGTTTTTATTGTGTGATCGTTTTACAGCTTCAACGTTAGCTTTACGCTTTTTACTCGCTATCTCTAGCTCATCCATAAACTCAAACACTGAAACATAAGAAGAACAGTCAATGCACTTGTGATTTATAATTTTAGTTTGAATATCTACATGCTTCATGTTTGCTGTCAAATAGATGGAATGATATGCAGCAATTAATTTGAGATTTGCAATGGTTAATTTGCTGACTAACATTGCTAGTGAAATGTCTAATGGTATAAGAGAACCATTGGAAAAATCCTGAAGAGTCAGGCTCTGTTTAGATATATATGATTTAAATGTATAGGTTCCCTCTTTGTCTTGACCAAGTGGAGATAATGTTAATCCAAGTTCAGACATGGTAAAAATAGGGTTTTTGCCACCACCTACATATGTCCTGGATATATGATTGTTTTCATGAATATTTTGAGATGATATAGCTGTATTATCAGAATTAAATAACTTCACTGCTTTGCTCAGCCATAATATCAAAGTAGCAAAATGCCAAGCTGTTATACCTATACCAACACATAATGTGGCATAGGCACATTGATTGTACTGCAAGAATAATATAGTGGAAGTAACATACATTGACTGGTATGCCAATGAACATATTATTGCCTTGTATTGACTAGACAGAGAGAACAATACATCCAATTGTCTGGGCAGAGAAGACAATACACCCAACTGTCTGGGCAGAGAGGACAATACACCCAACTGTCTGGGCAGAGAAGACAGTACACCCAACTGTCTGGGCAGAGAGGACAATAAACCCAACAAATTGGGCGGGCAGATTCTGGTTGAATATGCCCAACAAGTAATGCTAAACCAATCTGCTGGACCCGGTGATTCAGTAGATTCAGTAGATATAGAGGTACTTGGGTTCACTGACCGAAACCCTCCCAAAGCAATTGGCTAACTCTATAAACATTGTTACTGGTTTTGCCATTGACGGGAGCTTCGATGGATGACCACTAACATAAATCAATTTAGTAATTTAAATGTATTGACAAATACAAATAGAACCTTTGGGTTATTCAGGTGTAGTAGAATTGTGAGTGACAGAAGTAGCAGTAGGATGAGGCGTTTGAAAGTCATTGGGATGTAGTTCGAGTTGAGAAAACAGTTTTTCACTCTTTTTGAACTGTGGGAAAATATTACTAATCATTGTTTGACGTGTCGACTTGTTTTCTGGTTTGCTCTGAGCTCTCTAAACACCACAAAGACACCCCTCTGATGCCCCCTTTGACAACACCTAGCTAGTACACACAGTCCCTATCTCTTTTGTTGTATCTATGACATGTCTTTATTTAATGAAATAAACATTATTTTCAATTTTCCTCAGTGCTGCTCTGGACAAGTCTCAAGGGAGGTCCGACGAAGTCCCGGTCTCGAGTCATCGAAGGGTCCAGAGAGACCTTCCTCAACAGCACATATCCAGAGAGTGGGGGTGAATGGTGCACAGACTGCACAATTACAACTCCCATGGCGCAGATCGCCCCCTCTGGTGAATAATATTGGGGATTGGAGGAGGGCCATGCACAGACTGCACAACCACACCCTCCATGGCCCAGACAGCCATCCCCCTCAGTTGATTTTAGCAGGGTGGAAGAGGATCATGCACAGACTGCACAATCACACCTTCCATGGCCCAGATGGCCACCCTTCTATGCTACACAGCTAGGAAAACTAAGAAAACTAATGAAACTACGTGTTAGTACTGACCTCTGGTTGTGAAAAAGTTGGCGGAAGTGTACAAGCTCGAGGGGTAGAGGGGGGGTGTGGGGGGCACCAGGTGGAAACAGGGCGGGATAGGATGTCCTGATGAGTGTAAACGGGGTGGTGGTGGTGATTGCGCAGACCGCCAGAACGCGAGGTCCTGCCACCCCCCAACTGCTCATTTTCAATGAAAAGGAGGTGCGGGGGGTGTAGACTGGCCAGGGGTGGTCGAAAATGGGCCGGGAGTGGGTGTCTTGGTGGATGAAAAAAGGGGGGTGGTGGTGGTTGCATAGACGGCCGGAATGCGAGGGCTTGAGACCCCCTGACCCCTCGTTTTCCACTCAAACGAGGTGCGGGGGGTGTAGAAAGGACGGGGGTGATCAAAAACGGAGCGGGAAACTGTGTCCTGGGGGATGAAAAAGGGGGGGTGGTGGTGGTTGCGCAGAAAGCCGGAATGCGAGGGCTTGAGACCCCCCAAACCCTCGTTTTCAACGCGAATGAGGTGCAGGGGGTGTAGACTGGCCGGCGGTGGTCGAAAATGGGGCGGGAGGGCGTGTCTTGGTGGATGAAAAAAGGGGGGTTGGGTGGTTGGGTGGTTGGGCAGACGGCCAGAATGCGGGAGCTTGAGACCCCCCGACCCCTCGTTTTCCACTTGAACGAGGTGCGGGGGGTGTAGACTGGCCGGGGGTGGTCGAAAACAGGGCGGGAAACCGTGTCCTGGGGGATGAAAAAGGGAGGGTGCTTGAGGTTGGGCAGAGAGCCAGAACGCGGGGGTTTGAGACCCCCTGACCCCTCGTTTTCAATGCGAACGAGGTGCGGGGGGTGTAGACTGGCCGGGGGTGGTCGAAAACGAGGTGGGGAGGGTCTTCCTGGTGGTTGAAAAAGGGGTGGTGGTGTTGGTTGGGCAGACAGCAGGAACGCGAGGGTTTGAAACACCCCAACCCCTCGTTTTCAACACGGATGAGGTGCAGAGGGAGCAAACACCAGTACTAGAGCAAAGAAAATAGAACTAGACACTTACATTGCTATACACCAACGCCCCGAAGAACTTGCTGTATAGCAGCAAGTGTGTGACTGCCCATGACACTTTCCTTTTTGGCTCAAATTCCGCGTCATATAAATTCTTTTTCTTATCCATCAGAGTGGTTCTCGAATTTTTACGATCTCAAGATAAATCCTATATTGATGAAAATATGTGAGGACAAAATTTGAACAAGCTAGTTTGTTCATGATTTTTCTCAAAATAAAACGGTGGGAAATGCAGAATTTGGCTCTATGGTTGATTTCAAACATTAATTAATCAATTAATTAATTAATTACTGATGAACTGCCATATATCCTGGACTTATAAGAACGAGTCTTCCATAAATGGAAGAACTCGTAATGTAGTGTAGTTCTAAGGTGATCTCTTAGCTGTTCAAATGCCACATTTTTGTGCAACACCTGTGAAAAACCATGAGACAATGTGCTCAAGTGATCATTCATGCTTCTGAATACTGTAGACCACTCCACATGATTGTCTTTCCACAGATGGAATATAATCACCAACAATGAGTCATATGCACAGCTGTAGTCATTTCTATCCCAGATCAGTCCAGCTGGAGAGTTAATGACCTGTTGCTTGCTTGTTGATCCTTTGTTGACATGGTCTTTGTTGATCCAAGGCCTTTTAGCTACTGGTTCATTGTTTGTGTCAAGTGAATGTTTGTGGGTGGAAGCAATAGCAACTGAGCCTTTTGCTGCAACAAATGAAGTTGCAACTACAGCTGCATTCTGTTTGCCTTTGCCTTTTTCAACCAATTGCCATGGGCTGTCAGGGATTCTATGAGCCAATAGTAGTGATCAGTTGGTGACCATTTAATAGCAGTATCAGTTTTGGCAGGAACATAGTGAATTCCCTTCCACTGCTGAAAGTTTCAAAGCATAACTGAGCGTGTACCAGCATCAGCATCAATGTGGTCAGGTAAAGTGCCTTCATATCTAATCCTTGTAATCTCATCAAGCAATTCTAGTTCTCTAAATTCTTGTCTAAGATATCCAGAACAACCTCTAATGATCACTTTAGTGTCAAAGCCTTGAATTATTACAGTTCCAGTAGCAGAAGCACTTCTAGACAATGAAGAATAATATGACATGTGGTTGAAGCAACTGTTTAAATGCACAACATTGAATAGATGTGTTTTCCCTTGAGCAGCATGAGCAGTCATTGCAAAGTTAGGTAGCACCCAGACTTGTTGTCTCTTCATGGATTCCTTGAGGTCACTGGGAAATACACACTGAATTGTCTTGGTGTTTTTTACAATGGGCACTACATTGTCAGGCAGTCCTGGAATCTGCACCAGCTTTGGAGGTTTGTCCAGTTTAACAAACAAAGTGTCAAGTACTCTTTTGCTATGACTTGCTTTTATTGACTGCCAGCCAACAACAAATCCTTCTTGTCCTTTGGTAATGCAGAGCTCAGTGGCATCATTGTTGTGAAGCATCACAGGCATACCAAGACACAAGGAGAGTTTTCCAGCAAAGTTGTCAGTTGCAGCATGTCGCACTTTCCATATCTCTCTTTGTGTATCAAAGTCTATGTCACTGGATTGATGTATTGCTTTAGATTGGGACTTGCTTCTCACAGAATCCTTGTCTTTTCCCCACTTATCAATGGAATACAAGTTGGTCAAGTTTTGGTTGGTGTCAGAAGCAAATCTGTCACATCCAAGAAGATTGATTTGATCCTTTTGTGAGTGAATGCCACATATGATAGGAACATTTCTAAAATTCTTGTAGGCAACATTGGGCTGGTCTGGATGCTTGCCTGCAATTCTGGTTCTCAAAAATTGAATATCCTGTGCAGTACATTTGCCATAGTGCATGTTGACAAGGGCAGTTCTGAACAATGCGTCCTCAGTTGTTTGGGTCCTCTGTCTCATGTTTTCTCTGAGAATCACCACTGTGGTCACTTGATGCCAGAGTGCTTTTCCAATTGTAGTTTCCTGAGAGTGTGTTGTCAAGGCTGATGTGATCTGAGTGCCAACTGTTCCACTGTACAATGGTGCACCTCCAACTGATGGTAACTGAGCAAAGTCTCCAGCAAATATCATGTTGATTCCACCAAATGGGATGTCATGAATGTTCAAAGCTTTAGCTAGTCTAGCACTGATTTTGTAGAGATCATGACAAGACAGCATTGAGACTTCATCAATAGAAATATAGTCAACTTCTTCTAGTCTACCTTTTAGTTGAGCAATGCCCATTGCTTCATTTCTATTTGACATGTTTGGATTGATGCCCAGGAAGTAGTGATAAGTAGAACCATTTTGCAGAGCTGCAGATGTGCCAGTAGGACCAAGAATGACAAATCTGTGAGACTCTTGTGCAGTATCAAAGAAATCAACAACTGCTTTGATGACTTGTGATTTTCCAGTGCCAGCCATTCCAGCAATATTCATTTTCAACTGGTCACTCCTAGAAGAGGAAGCATGATTTGCAATGATTCTAAAGGCCCTTTTTTGCTCAGTGTTCAAGCTGAATTTTCTAACTGTAGCATCAATTAGCTGTTGTCTCTGTGCATTTGCAGCCCTGAAAGTTTGCATCAAGTGTGATTGGTCCACAATCATCACATCATTTTCATTGGGATCAGTATATTTGTGTGACATAGACTTTGAGTTTGCAGGAATGTGTTGATTGTGCGCATCTAGTATTTCTTGTCTCTGGTCTTGAACAACTCATTTCCATTGACTACCAGGTTGATTCATTTCAACTTCAAGTGGAGCAGAATTTACTGTCATTGAACCATCTGGACATGGATCAAGCCAACCAATGTTTCTGACAATGTTTTCACTGGCATCCATTTGAGCTTTGATCAGTCTACCATGTTGACCAAGTTCAGAATATTTGTTAGTGCCATAATCTGCATTATGTGTGTCCTGCTCATAATTATCATCTCCAAAGTCACCACCATTTTGAATGTTGTCATCATCCAAGTGTGAAATCATGTCTGAAGTCATAAATTGAGGACAAGTGCCATCTAACACTGCTCCTTGTCTAAGCTGAGCAGAATAGTCATCTCTGGCATCAAGGCATTCATATCTCAGATTAAAGTTATCCATAATTTCTAATTGCCTTTCAGTGAATTCATGATGAGTGAATGCTTCATCCCATGAGTGCAGTTCACTTTTGAGGTCATTGCCAGATCTCCATGGTTTGAACAGAGTGAGCATTGTGGTGCAATAGTATTCTCTGTCTCCTCTATCATGTCTGGGCAATGAACCACCAACAAAGTTTGGAACAACATGCTTCTTCTTTTCACTGAATTCTATGCAGTGTGTTTCATATAATGGGTGATCTTCTAGGAAAAGCTTGGTATCTTCTTGGACAGACTCTGTGCTATCAGACTCATTGTCCTCTGACTTACATTCCACAAAATTGTCATTATCTTTGATATTCAGGTCATCAAATTCTATGCTCAGGTCATTATTGGTAGATACATCAAATCTCAAAGTTTTTTTGTGAGTTACAGTTTGTGGCTCAGATTCCAAGACATCTAACTCATCATCACTGTTTATTTCATCATGAGCTGGTTGAAGATTTCTCTTGACTCTTTCTGCACCCTGCACCCATTCATATAAATTTATGTCTTCATAATGAGCTGGTCTTTAAGTGTAGTCATGCACAGCAGATGGTCCTATAAATTTTCCCTTTTGATTGTGAAGTACAACTTTTTCAGAGTCAACTTGCATGTTATCATTATCATCTGGATTCCAAGCCTTTTGGACTTCTCTCACATAGTTTCTCCAATAAACAGGAATGAATTTGTGACTGGTATAATGATCAGGATTGCCAAGCAGATACATTGAAGCCATTGGTCCACCAATTTTAAGTTTTGCAGTTAAAGCATTTATGATCTGGGTGATGAGTTTTCTAGCTTTGTCTTTTCTTTTTATGGATCCTCCAAGCATTTCTGAGTTTCTGTCAAACACACTTCTAATGGTATCAAATATGCTATATGTTTTCAATCCAGGCTTTGTAATATAGTCAGAAATCTATGCTACAATTGCTTTGATTGCAGTACCAGAAAGAAGACTTGTGATATCAGAATTGCAGCGAAGTAGGAATGTCACAAGTGTAGGGCTGTTCCGGCCCGGCTTGGCCTCAAAGCCACGGCTTTGGCCTGGCTCAAGGCGGCTCTGGCTTTCTAAACAATCAGGCCAAGCCGTCAGTGACAGCTTTGGCCTGGCCATGGCTTGGCTTGGCCTAAGCCACGGCTTTTACAGTCTACTATTCTACTCGTCTACATCAGAGTCTACATCCATTGGATCATCGTCCTCCTCCTCAATCAGCAGCTCATCCCATCCCATTTCTGACTCATCTACATCCTCTTCATCACTGTCACCGTCACCCTTGTGATCCCCATCCAGCTGAGATTCCAACAAAGATGATGGCGATGCTTCTCGGAATAGTTACGAGTTCTTTTAATTTATTAAAAGACTCGTTCTTTATCAGACCTGGTTCAGTGAGGGTTCGTAATTAATTAATTAATTAATTAATTGATTAATTGATAAAGTTGATCGCCTATAGACAAAAATTTTCTAGGTAACATATATGATTCTACTTCTGATACTGGAAAATCAGATACAGTTGGGGCCATGTGTGGACAAGCTTACATAAGCATCCCAATTTGGGTTGGTGCAAAAAAGACAAATTACCTTCCAATTATATTCAAAATATTCGTACTGGTCTCAATTCTTATCAGAATCAGCTGAAAATTGAACTGCTGACTAAGATTATCATTTCGGGTCAGGTGTGACAGTGACATGTGACCAATCTAACCATATAAGGCAAATTTTGATATTATATAGCAAATTTTCTACTGATCACAATGGTGACAGTCACATATAACCAGTCTAACCATATATGGTAATTTTGTGTAATATATGCTAAATCACATACTGCTCATCATATTTATTACACAAATGCAATTATATTTAAAATATTTATACTGACCTCAATTCTTATCAGATTCAGCTGAAAATTGAACTCCTGACTAATATAACCATTTCGGTCAAGATGTGACAGTTACATGTGACCGCTCTAACCATATAAGGTAATTTCTGATATTGTATAGCAAATTTTTTACTGATCATAACGATGACAGTCACATGTGACCAGTCTAACCATATAAGGCAATTTTACACCATATATGCTAAATTTTGAGGTGATCACAAGAGTCATAGTCACATGTGACCACTGCTACTATATATGGAAATATCAGCCATATAAGCAGAAATTAGTGTAACTCAGATGATATAATGATATTCTTACTTAAAACATATAATTCAATGTGATATCACTGTATATATTATATGCTAATTATATATTTCAAGCAAAATCACTTATCGATGTTCATAATAATCAGACAAATAAAAATCCAATGATGGAAACAAGACTTTGTTCATGCCATATGCAACATTGGCTCACTCAAGCACAGCTGTGTTCATATTATCATCTGTTGTGTGGCAAGGTTATCGAGAAGTAGGGTTAAGCAAATGTAAGTCAATTGTTATCAGACTATTTAAAGGCAGTCGTATGTGACAGTTGATGTGTTGCTCTCTTTTGTGGCTGAGAATATTGCATAATGATAAGCAAAGAGGAGACATGACAGAGAGGAGGTCGAGACACACTATATAGTTTTATTTTTTCTACTTTTTATGTTGCTATGGTGAGAAGTTGCTATGATGAAAGTGAGGAGGGGAAAAAAAGAACTCGTTCATGCCATGCGCAGCACTGGCCCACTAAACAAGTAACAGCAGAAGTCCCTTTTCCATGGCCGAGCAGGATCATCCTGCACAGCAGGACCTGCATCGGCTGTGATATTATCTTCATCGTCACTGAGCTCCCGAAGGAGAGTGCTTAGTTTAGACTTGAGCAGCTTCATTTGCTGTTTTGAACTTATCTCTCCTTGCATTGCAAACCACTGTTCTTTGAACTGAGAAATATATGTTAGCGGAAAGTGTATATCAATCATTATTGACGTACCACTCCCTCCACACACTTCTCAACATCAGCATGCAGTTCGGCAGACCACTGCTTCTTGAAGTATCCCATCTTCTCCTCTGGGTCGAGGACTGGCAATTGTTAGCAAGGTTTGATCCAAGTAAACTAAGTCACTTACCCATTGCCATTATATATGCTGGACAATCTGTTGTTTTCTCGTAGTAGCTGTCAATCTTCTCACATGCCACATGCAATGATGGGGCATATTGGGCATATTTTGGATGGTTGGCACGAGATGACCATGCCTTGTGGAGTGCTTCTAGTGCTGGGATAGCAAGATGGAGGCTCGAAACCATATCAGACGAAAATGCCTGCTGAGCATTATCAGCATGCTACAATAGAGTCAGGTGATGTAATTGATGATGACAATTCTTCGACGTACGCTCAAGAGTCCAAGAAAGGTATGGACATGGCCCCATTCATCGCTGTTCAACTTGAGTTCACGAATTTTGTCCCGTTTCGCAGACTCCTTTTATTCCCAGCGGAGTTCATCAACAAAGATGTCGACACACTGCAAAAATGAGCTTAGCATCATGCAAGTTGCATCATTATTCTCGCCGTACATACCTCCTTTCTCTGTTCAGCATGGTCAAGCATGATATATGTTGATGACCAGCGTACTTTCATATCGAGAATAAGCTGAAGGGGCTTGGCGATATTGGCCCGAGATTGAATTGTTCTCCACATCTCTTTTCGTTTCGAGGATGAGCGTTCCTGTGTTAACAAACCATCAGCATCCCTGACAACGAACCCTAGATTAGATCTATACCTTAACTGCTATCACCCTGATTAATCCAACCTCATTACGATTGGTAGGGATATGGTCATATGGACTCTTCGGATCAAAGTGTGGCGACTTGCTATAAGCTCCGATGAGCGCTTGTGTTGCCAAATTGATAACGTGGGCAAGACAACTGTAGCGCACATTATGAATGGTTATAAAAGACATCGCATATATGACATACTTTATTCTCCTTTTTCGCCACTTATACTGCTTACCCGTTGCAGCTTTTATTCGTGCAGCCATTTCTTGAAGCATCGTGGAGTTGTTTGATGCATTATCACAAGTGATATGACCGAGCTAGCAGGTGGAGTTGAGCATAAACATGTACAGGGCAACTAGCAACTTACTTTGTGTTCAACGCCAACACGCTTGACAATCTTGAATAGGGCTTGACCCAGCTGCTCCCCATTATGTGCATTGTTAACATGGGTGAAGCCGAGAAGGCCGCTCTTGAGTTTCCACTGTGTGGGTGCTGTTTCATCGATCCAGTGTCCAGTGACAGCAAAATAGCCGTCGGTGTTGCTTGCCTGCCATGCGTCACATGTAATACTCACTTCGCCAGTCACAGCAGGACTCTAGATAATGAGAGGAGGATGAGCACTAATGAGAAGGGGACGAGCACTAAAAAATGATACTCACATTGAGTCGCGCCTTCAGTTTTGTGAGATTATCCTTAAAGGTACGTTTGATCTCCGATCGGGTGGCCTTTCGACCTGGGATCTTGACGCCATTCGTTGCCTGAGATGCAACATCGATCATTTCTTTGAACTTCGGGTGCTCAAGGGCTTGTATAGGCTACAACATCACAGCAATCAATAGAACGCTACCAATTGGTGCTGGCATAGCTTAGTTGGTCTGTTGCGACAAGCCATTCAATTGCAGCTCGGCGAAAGGTCTTATCTGTATAAGGGATGGCTCTTTCTGACAATTTTTTCTCTTTGAAGTCGCAATCGAGTGTCCGAGTGGCTTGTTCTGCAGCCTCCTTGCGCTTTTTGATGTCTCCTGGTAGCTTTGACTCAAACTTAGCATCTGTTGCCCACTTGCGGTATTTCCCTACATGCTGTGCCTCCATGTGGCGGCGCAAAGTAGTGACTTCGCTAACTAATGATTTCTTGTTGCTAATAGCTGCTGTCAATGAAAACTCGAGGCAGAAAAGTGCAGGGCTACTCACGGGCACAGCTTACAGACGCTATATTTTCTCTGTTTTCCGTTGACCTCCCTCACAACAGCAGGATGGAAAAACTCGTTGACGTCACGACGTTTGTCCTCGCATGATGGACCTTCATCATTTATCGCCTGAATGTCGAGATCCTCTAGAAAGCCATCTGCATCTGTAGCAACCGGATTGCCTAGTGTGGCACATTTCCTTTTGGCTGTGAGACACTCAGATAAATTTGTTTAGAAATTATAGCTGAAAAATGTACGTGGTTTTGGCTGTTCATTGTCATCTGACCCTGGATCTTCATCAGCGTTGACATCAATTGCCACGGAAGCAGGACGCTTCGGTTGCGAACTGGTGGTCATGTCAGGTTGCATGGACGGCGTAGAGGGCGGCTGAGAAGAGGGTAGTGATGGAGAACCAGGTGAGGCCTCTTCCTGAGGCAGCGGCAGCGGTTGTTCCTTGCGCATATTGAAATTTTCTACTGCCTTGCATTGGAACGACAGCTGTGCTTGTTCGCTGTTGTCGGTGTCGAGGAGCTTCGAGGTCGGATTTGTATGACGCGCCTGTTTCGGTGCATCCACATCGGAATCACTGATAATTGTTAGTATGCAATGATAGAGATATTATAAAAACACACATGATATGTGACAGTTCTGTGCTAAGACATTGGAGCTTTATATCCATGAGATCGAGCGGCAAATCTTGTGACCAGTTGATCCTTTTGAGGTATGCACAAACGAGGCCCATTCTGTTCTTTCCTTGCCGAATATAGTGCAAACAGCCATCTGAGTCACGGCAGTCTTCACCAAATAACGCGTCGAAACGTCTATTGAAGGTTTGGTAGGCAGACTCGCCTTCGGGAAGGTGCATGACGGTCCATATCTTGTCCTTCGTAGTTCCCTTTGGCACTGCTGGGGGCAGGGCACTGGAGAGTGCCGAAATGGTCTTGATGAGGTGCTTGAGCTGTTCGACGTTTGTCATTTGAGAAAAGGCAATGCTGCGTCAGTTGTGGGCAAGAAAAGAAAAAAGGACAACTCACAAGGTAAGTATATATAATGCCAGCAATGGTGCTTGCTTACCGGCATGGCAACAAGCTGAGAAGTTAGACGTGTGATGTTTTTAGGGATAGACGTGACTCTACTATCGAAGGCGACAGTTGGTTGGCATGGGAGAAACTTGTCGAGAAAAGCTGACCTTTGAACCGCAAAGGCCGTGGCCTGACGGCTTGGCCCTGGCTTTTGAGACCTCAGGCCAGGCCAAAAGCCGCTTCAAGCCGTTAATTTGGCCCAGCTTAGCCCGGCCCATTAGGGCTCGGCTTGGCCAGGCACAGCCCTACACAAGTGGTGTCAATGTATTGATCCAAGCTTCACCCTTTTTCATATTCAATGCACCAGTTTTTGGATCTACTTGTATTGATTCAAACAAAGGTCTGGGAAATCTAGCTTTGCATTTACCATGTTTGTTCATGCAACTGGATCTGTCTTTTCTCTGGACTTTTTCATTGTTTGAACTATTTCTGCCACAATTATGAACATTGGAGTGTAAAATCAAATGATCAACAGTGTTTTCAAATCTCTTCCACCATGAATTCACCTGTTTGCAATCATTACAATTGATGTCACTGTTCACATCATGCATAATTGTACACATAGGTGGGGGTGCTTCAGGCAGAGTCTGAGTGGGATCTCTATAGTCTTGTTCAGACTTCTAGTTGACTTTAGCTTTGACTTCATCCATTGTGCCAGTCATGAATTCACCAATATGCATGCTTTCTAGATACTCTACAGAGGCTTGCTGAAAGTTTGAGGTGGGATCCATTATTTTGTCTCTGATTTCTTGGGGTGACAAACATCCTTTGAGCCATAGTAGCATGTGCATGTGAAGTGTGAGATGTCCTTGTTGCTCCACTGTGCCATAGTATGCCTTGGTGTCACCATAAAAGCCAGGATGATTTCATCCAACACCAAGAACATGTTTGATAAATAGTTCTACCATAAAGTGAAAGAATCTAGCACCAGCCACTGGATTTTCTGCAATAAGTCTGTAGCGCTCATCATATCCTCTAAGTTCAGGTGTAAAGGTTTCTTTGGTATCAGCAAAATACAAGGACAGTGGATGCATGTTATCAGCTGGTGAAAATGTGATAAACCATGAAGGTGCACCCACAAATGACATCAGAGACCACACTTCATTTCTCATGTATTTCTTGCTTGTGAGTGATCCTTTGACATACTGCCTACATGATCAATCAATTGGAAACAAAGTTTCTCTTCATCTGTCTCTGGAATGACATGTTCACCATCTTCCATTTTTCTAGCAATCTTATTTAAAACTCCAAGATCCACATCCATCAATCTTTGTGAAATATGTTCAAATTTTGCTTTTTCAGCTAATAAATAGCCAGCTGTTGTAGACTCTTTTATTTGCTCATGGTTGAATGCAATCAAAGGAAAGTATGGATCTTTTTGAAACCGCTGATCATAATACATCAATAAATGTCTCTTATGTTTAATTTCAGAAATCCTGCCTTGAATCAGAGAATTGCCAATTCCCCCAAATCCATAGGGAAATAACCATGGCATCATTTGAGGGAACAACTGAGGATTATTATAGATGGATTGTGAATCACTCTCATGTCCAATTGCCAAAATCTTGTTATTATCCATCAGATGTTTTAATGCAATAGCTTTGATGGCCTTGATACTTTTGGTTGAGTATTCTTCTCCAGTCAGACCATAAACTACAAATGAAGAAATGCCAGTCTCAGTTCCTTCTTCCTCTTCCATGTTATTCACAGCAGTAGCTTCTGAGTTTTTGTTAATGAATGATTGTCTGTACTCTACCACAACTGGTATGTCATTCTCAGGATATTGCTTCAAATTTTCTTCTGAGATTTCCAAGTCAAAGTAGTCACAATGATTCAGTTTCAACCAATTCAATGCACTTGCAACTTTGTTTCTTCTAACAAGCAATGGTATTCTCTCAAAATCAGACTTGGCAGGCTTACATGGTCCTGTATAGATGAATGCAAGTACTTCATCCAACTCATCAACAGGTGGTGATAAAATGTCATAAATCTTTGGAGTTGGATTGGCAAATGTAATGGCATTTGCTCTCATCTTATGCATTCCTGAAGTGACCCTAACAATACATCTATTGTGTCTCACTCTAGCAATTAACAGTTGTTCTACATAAGACAAATTACTCAATTCATTAGGAATTTGTCCAAGCCATAAACCATTTGCCACAGACATAGCAGGGCATTTTCCCTTGACCAAAGACTTGTAACACTTCTTGCAAATGCCAGAAAGATCTTCAATTATTATGGGGCTCTCTGAAGATTCAATTGGATCATTTATTAAGAAGCACTCTGTTTGAGTTATACCAGATTGTTTCAAACAACTCATAAGTCTGTGTAGCTTTGCAATTGAGAGACTGGAGTCAGTCTTCCACAGACAGCACAACCATATTCACTGAATTTGTTGGGAGAGGTGTCATCACAAAATCCTGAAATAATAGTGTGTTGCAATTTTGCTGAAGGTGGATCAGGAGGGAATTGAATATTATCTCTGTATGTCTGAACAGCAGCCTGATTTGTTTGTGTATGCTCAGGGTGGTTCATGGTATGTCTTTTAACTGCATCTAATGTATGTTGCAGATGCTTGTTATGATGATCAACTTTGAACTGTACAACAGCTGCACGGTTTTGTGATGCATGCATATCAGGATGTTCCTGGTGAAATTTCTGAACAGCAGCCAAATTTGGTTTGCTATGTTTCTCTGGATTTTCACTCTGAAATTTCTGTACAGCTGCCAGATTTTGTTTTATATGCTTGTCAGGGTTTTCACTCTGAAATTTCTGTACAGCTGCCAGGTTTTGCTTTGCATGCTTGTCAGGGTTTTCACTCTGAAATTTTTGTACAGCTGCCAGGTTTTGCTTTGCATATTTGTCAGGATGTTCACTCTGAAATTTTTGTACACCTGCCAGATTTTGTTTGTCATGTTTCTCTGGATTTTCACTCTGATATTTCTGTACAGCTGCTAGATGTTGTTTGGCGTGCTTATCAGGATTTTTACTCTGAAATTTTTGTACAGCTGCCAGATTTTGTGGTGCATATTTGTCATAATGTTGTGCTTTAAACTTATTGACTGCTCTGTTGTGTGAGGTTTTCTTGTGAATTGCAATTGCTTCTTCATCAATAAATTCAAAGATTGATACAAATTCAGGACAGTTGGAGCACACATGATTCTGTATTGCAGTTTGAATTGATGCCTGATTCATTTTTGAGTGGACAAGAATGCTATGATGAGCTGCAATTACTTTCAAATTGGCAATGGTCAACTTTGGAATTAACAATTCAAATGGGTGATTTACAATTACAAGTGATTTTTCAGATGATGATTTCAATGAGAGTGCTTTACTTTTTGGCATGTAAGTGTGAAATTTATATTTAGCTGCATCCATACTTGCATTGTTACTGGTTGAAGCAGGCATTAGTTCATAAAATGAGAATACATTTGCTTTGCCTCCACCAATGCATTCAATATCAATGTTAGGATTGAAGGATATATTTTCAGACTTGAAAATGTAATATAATTTCAAAGTTTTATTACAAATATAGTGACCAGCCATTTGAAAAGCTAGAAAATGATGCAGAACTCGAACAAATAGTAGTATTGCTCCATTTGCTAATATAGGTAGCTTTGTTACATATATCAAGTGAGCTCTAAAGTTATGTTTTCTGAATAAATTCTGTTGAAGTTTCAACTTAATGTACATGCACTTATTAGCAATGCTAGTTGTACAATGATACACAGAAAGCAAATCAAACATGTTCAAGAAGATTCTGGCATATAGCTCAAATAGAAAAGACAGATGAGCTGATTGACAACTAGACAGAACAAATTCAGTACTGTTGTGGGTACTTGTGATTATTTCAGGGATTTGTGATGTGAAAGAAGAGGTGGACTGATGAACAGGGACTAAACTTGGTAAATAAGTGGGATTTTCATACTTTGGTAAATTGTCTTTGTAAAAATTCAGAGTAACTGGACATAGAATGACATTGTGTATGACAGAGACAGTTGGCGTGACAGGGACATTTTGTATGACATTTGCAGGAGGCACAAGGCCAATCCCAATGACAGCATATTATGCCCAAGACATTGCAATGATAAAAATCATAAGCATTTTGACAATGATGACATTTTTAACATTTTTGTGAACAGGTTTATAATTTTTTTGAAAATAAATGCTGGATCATAATATGGATATGTCAAATATATCTGGAGAAGATAAATAAACAACATACCAATACAAAGTCCAGCACATGAAGTAGTAAAAATTGAGAAAATCCACAAAACTTTGCATTTTAAAGCTATATATGAATATAACATGTAAACATTTGATCATAGATGGTAAAAGATTCATACCTGAGCCAGAAAATATCCACTGTAAAAGTGTAGGTTAAGAAGTGAGCTTATACAATCTAAAAAGGTGAAAAAACACGAAATTTATACATTCTTTGAAAATTGAAAGGGAGATGGGCTGTAAAATGATAGATTATGTTAATAAACAATAAGATTTACAAATTGAAGACATTACCAGTGGTCCAGGAAAGAAAATAGAGCCATATAGAAGAAAAAGCATGAAAATCTGAAGAATTTTCAACTTTTATGTCTGAAAAAGGAAAGATTATATCAGCATTGGACCCTGCATGGTCCAGGCACATCACCTGATCCAGAAAACATTTTTTCAGAGTCTAAATATAAAAAACTGAGCTTAAACGAGCCAAAAAGGTCAAAAAACGTGGACTTAATGCACCAAATGAGGAATGTGGTGGTTCAGGTTCAAGAGGCAAAAGCATAATAAGGTTCAAAGTCTGGGTTTAAATGGTGATCTGACTAATGATTATATAATCATGATTATGTAAGAAAGTTGACTAAAACCAAAATTGAAATACAAAGTAATCTAACTATATTGGATTTATTTATTTGTATTTGTTTGTCATATGGCTAAGTTGAAACATGACTCACAAATGTCTAGTGATAATATTTATAGAAGAGCACATTATATGTCTTTGTTTATATCTATTTGTATTTGTTTACTAAAGCTCAAATAACACTATATAAACTAAAACATATGATGAAATATGTATTAGTGCATTATAAAATTAGATTTGTCATATAAAATCAACACTATCATGATCAGTATAAGATTTAGCACATATTATGTAAAATTACCTTATATGGTTAGACTAGTCACATGTGACTATCACTGTTGCGATCAGCATAAAATTTGGTATATAATATCTGAAATTACCTTATATAGTTAGATTGGTCACATGTAACTGTCACATCTTACCCGAAATGGTTATATTAGTCAGTAGTTCAATTTTTAACTGATTCTGATAAGAATTGAAGTCAGTATGAATATTTTGAATATAATTGGAAAGTAATTTGTCTTGTCTAAAGTAACTCATATTGGGATGCTTATGTAAGCTTGTCCAGAGATGGCCCCACCTGTATCTGATTTTCCAGGATCAGAAGTAGAATCATATCTGTTGCCTAAAAATATTTTGTCTATAGGAGATCAACTTTATTAATTAATTAATTAATTATGAATCCTCACTGAACCAGGTCTGATAAAGAACGAGTCTTTTAATAAATTAAAAGAACTCGTAATTGGAGTCATCTTTGTGAGGCTTGGGTGTGCTGAATTGGCTCCCAGTGGTTGGCTTAGGTGATCCCATCACACCACCTGCTTTGGAATTCAAGCCCCCTTGTTCCTTAGTGAATGGAGCTTGAGTTAATCAAAGAAACAGGATGATGTCATGGACTTTGATAGAATTGAAAAACAGATGGACAAGTGGTAGCAATGATATACCTTGGGTGGCATATCTGCAAATAGTGTTCTGGAGAAAACATGGTGTAGAAGATGACTTGCAGGAATTGTTCTGTTCTTGGTAGGACTAAAGGAATGGGGAAGTCAGATTGGTGGACAGGCAGAGCATGAAAGGTGGATGAAAGTTGTGCTTGAGGTGAAGTCAGTATTTGAGCAGATTCTATCTGCTGACAGATTGTAAGTCATTATCATCAGATAAGTTGTGAAAAGGATACTAATTCAACAATAGGAAATGGTCCAAACGTCATATGGATCCAGAGGAAGAAAATGAGCAGGGACCATCAAAGAAAAAATACAAGAAGGGCCAATATGTATAAGAGCTTCACTTGGGGAAGTGGACCATCGCAAGCATGGCATGAACGAGTTCTTCTGGGGTCTATTCAATCATTTAATGTACATTATTTATTCTACATAATCTGCACTAATTTGTTTGTGTAATGTATAACAGGAATAATCAGAGTATATATGAACATTGTTAGAATTTGGAATGTTACATTCTATGTTATCCTGTTCTGTTAGTGACAATGTACTATTTGTCTGCAGTTGGGGCCTTTGATCAAGAGACTACCAATCTCTTGGACAATATTACTTACACTTGTTCCTGCCATACTTGTATATCACTAGTCAACCAACATTGTAGTGGACTGAATGTCAGTTATACAATAGTTTATCCTGGCATTTACTACTATCACTGTTACCCTTACTTATCAGTGGTCGGGCAATAAGTAACAATAAGAAATCAAGTGTTTGACATCATGTAATCTACTTATAACATTCTTTAGGAATATTTAATGGCTCACTTTCCCACCCAGAATATTTCCTCCAATTTTGATGTCCAATATGAATTTCAGCTGGTGAAAAATTTGAATGTCCCACTTTCCCACCCAATAGTCCTCAATGAAATATAAATTACTGGTTTCGTGCATAAACTGCTAGCACAAGAATTTTATTTTCATATCTTTTAAAATCATCATCCAACATCATACCAATGTGGCCATTTTGCTTACATGTTGCTCCCATTGTCATTCCATCATGATACCAAATTGTTCCATCTTCTGATATGAATCGAGATGTAAAGTGATATCCTCCAGCATATACAATACCTCTTAGATGCAAATTTACTGACTTTTCATTTACATTTACAGTTATTTGATGGCTGGTAATCATGTTTATGTTGGGATATTCTAATACTAGCAAATCAGGTGTTTTTGTATAGTATATGGTACGCATCATTGAAACATTACATTGTGGACATTTATTTCTAACATTATATGCAATGGTTTGCACCCAATCAGATGTTGAGCCAGAAACTGATGGATCAGCATGCAATACATAGGTAAGTTTGTCATCTTTTTCTGGACCTTCATAATCACAATGAGAACAAATGAGCTGTGAAGATGCAATACAATCTTGTGGTTTCAGCATTTCCATACATAGTGTAGCAACGCTGATGCCAGTAGCACCCATGGGAAATTGTTCTGGATTCTTGGCATGGAGTTTCATTCTCACTGCATTTCTTACATTTTCAAAGCTCAATTGTGATGCCATCATGTTAAACCCATGTACAAGTGTTGACAGATAAATGTTTCCAATTGACTGAAATCTTGTTGTCCAACTTACAGGATGTTCTGCCCATATATTGTACAAAATAACAAAGAGTGAATCATATGCACAACTCCAGATGTTTTCATCCCAATGTATGCCACGAGGAGTAAGAATAGTGCAACTGGCCTTCATGAGTTATAATTCTCTTTTTCCTACTCAAAAGTTGTGTCTCATCATGTTCATCATAAGTACGTTTCAAATTTTGCTTTACTGGTGAGCTTCCTTTTACGGCCACAAAACCAAGACTGGCCTGTTGAAGTGAATTTTGCTTAGCTTTTCCATCAGTGGATTTTCCAATGAGTTGCCATGAACTGTCAACAACCACAGGAAGCATAGGTAGTGGATCTCTGGCAGACCATCTTAATGCTGCATCTACTTTGGCAGGGACATAATCAGTGCCTTTCCATAATTGATATTGACGAATCAAGGTATTGTGGAGTTGCCCATTTAAGTGATCAGGTAGTTGTCCTTCATATCTAAGCCTTGTGATATCATCTAATATTTCTTGTTCCCTGAATTCTTGTCTAAGATAGCCACTGCAACCTCTCGTAATAACATTGGGGTCAAAACCTTGGATAATGATGGTGCCTGCTGCACTTGCACTTCTAGACAGAGCTGTGTAATAGGACATGTGTGAAAAACAGCTGTTTAAATGTACAACATTGTAAGGGTGGGTTTTTCCCTGAGATGCATGAGCTGTCATAGCAAAGTTGGGCAGCACCCATACTTGTTGTCTTTCAACAGATTCTTTTAGGTCACTTGGAAATAGACAGTGAATTGTTTTTGTGCTCTTCACAATAGGAACAACATTATCTGGTAGACCGGGTATTTGAACCAATTGAGGTGGATTATCCAATTTCACAAAGAGTGTGTCAAGAACACGTTTATCATGAGGGCCTTTGATTGATTGCCAGCCAACAACAATGCCTTCCTGGCCTTTGGTGATGCATAATTCAGTTGCATCATTGTTTCGGATCATCACAGGCATGCCAAGACACAATGGAAGCTTTCCAGGAAAGTGTTCAGTTGCTCCATGGTTGAGTTTCCAAATCTCAAGTTGTTCATCAAAATTAATCTGATTTGATTTGTGAATTGTCTTTGATGTCACTTGGGATTTCCCCCATTTGGTTTTATTAGCTGAATCACTTTCTTTGCCCCATTTGTCCATAGAGTAGAAGTGGGTCAACTTTTGATTTGTATCCTCCGCAAAACGCTCACATCCAAGCTGGTTGATTCTGTCTTTTTGAGAGTGCACCCCACAGATGATAGCAACATTTCTGAAGTTTTTTGCAGCAACATTTGGCTGATCTGAGCGTTTGCCAGCAATTCTCTTTCTCAGAAATCTGATGTCTTCAGGGGTGCATGCACCATATCGTATGTTCACTAAAGCTGTTCGCAATGATGCATCATCAGGTGTTTGTGTCTTTTGACGCATATTTTCTCTCAACATGACAACTGTTGTGATCTGATGCCACAGTGCTTTGCCAATAGCTGCTTCTTGATAATGTGGCTTCAGGCCAGAATCTATTTGTGTTCCTACTGAACCACTATATAAAGATGCACCTCCAACAGGTGGCAGTTGTGCAAAATCTCCTGCAAAAATAATATTAATGCCTCCAAATGGCACATTAAATACATTAAGAGCTTTGGCAAGCTGTGAGCTGATTTTGTATAACTCGTGACATGCCAACATAGATACTTCATCTATGAAAATATAATCAATTCCCTCTAGCCTTGCTCTCACTTGAGCAATTGTTACACTTTGATTACCGGTATCATTATTCATGCGAATGCCTAGGAATGAGTGGTAAGTTGAGCCACCCAGTAATGCTGCAGATGTTCCAGTTGGACCCAGTATAACAAGACGATGTAATTCATGTCTATGTTCAAACAAATGCTTGAGTGCTTTGATTACTTGACTTTTGCCAGTTCCACCCATGCCACCTAGATACATTTTTAGCTGATCTGAATTTAAAGTCACAGTGTGATTAGCAACAATTCTAAATGCTCTTTGTTGTTCAGTATTTAATTTGAAAAGAGTAACTGTGCCATCTATTAATTTCTGAACAACTTGCATCTTTGCTTTGAAATCATGTTTTAAATATGACTGGTCAACAACTTTAACGTCATTTTCAGACGCATGAGTTTTTCTGGTTTGTTCAGCATTAGCGACACGTGCATTTCTATCAGCAATGATTTCTTGTCTTTTATCTTGAACCTCTGTTTTCCATTTACCACCAGGCTGTATGATTTCAGGCTTAAGTGGAGAAGTATCAATTGCATTGATGCCATCAGGACTGAAATCCAGCCAACCAGCATTTCTGACACTATCTTCAGTGGCATTCATTTGTGCATTGATTAGTCTTCCTTTTGATTTAAGGGTCAAGTATTTATTTAATCCATAATCCTCATTATCAATTCCATCCTCATCACCAAAATCATCACCATGACCATTCTCATTGAATTCATCCATGTTATCCATTTCTTCTGATGTCATCCAAGAATGAAATATACCAGCTGTAGCATCACCCTTTTTGAGCTGAGCTGAATAATCATCTTGAGCATCATTGCATTCATATCTAATATTAAAATGATCCATTATTTGGATTTGTCGTGATGTAAATTTATAATCTGTGAATGCCTCATCCCATGACTCATTGTTATTCTTAAGATCTTGGCCTGTTCTCCAGGGCTTGAATAAAGTTAACATGGTAGCACAGTAATACTCTCTATCTCCTCGATCTCTTCTTGGAAGTGAACCTCCTACAAAGTTAGGCACAACTTTTTTATATGATGAATGATATTCTATCCAGTGTGTTCCATGTAATGGATGAGCTGACAAAAAATGTTTATGAGCCTGTTTATTGTCTGTGTCATCGGAACCAATTGAATCTGATGTTCCATTGATATTGCTAGCATTATCACTATCCTCTTTAGAAATGTCATTTCCATCTTCATTAGCAATAATAGACCCACTTGAATCAGTGTTGCTATCATAACTACTACTGTAATCACTATTTTCATTTGAACTGTCAACTCTATTCTCATTGTTTGCCAAATTGAGCTCATCATCATCAATATCGCCTGCTGAACTGAGATTACATTCAGCTGTTCCTTCATATTGTTGATTTTTTGCATTTGAATCAATCAAGTCCAACTCATCATCACTGTTTTGAGCATTATGATTTTTCTGTGTTGGAGTAGGTATTTTTACTTGTCTTGCCATTTGTATCCATTCATATAGGCATGTAATGTTATGGATATCTGGTCTATACATGTAATCATGGACTGCCGTAAAGCCAACATATCGGTTTTGGTTTTTTTGCAAGAGAACCTTGTCTGTCTCAATGTTTTCAGCAGTATCCTTGTCAGATTTGAACACCTTCATTGTTTCTCTCACATAACTTTTCCAATACACTGTTACAAACTTGTGGCTTGTATAGTGATCTGGATTACCTAGCAGATACAAAGATGCCATTGGACCACCTATTTCCATCTTTGATGTCAATGAATTAATTATCTGTGTTATCAAACGTCTAGCTTTGTCTTTTTGTTTCATGGATCCTCCCAGCATTTCAGAATTTTTGGTAAAAACACTTCGAATAGAGTCAAAGATAGTGTATGTTTTCAGACCAGGTTTTGTAACATAATCAGTAACATATGCCACTATAGCCTTGATAGCAGTACCTGAGAGAAGTAGGCATATGCAGGGGTATAGGGACCCGTGCGGGTTTTGTACCCGTGACCCGTCGGGGTTGGGTACGGGTAGCCAAATCGGAACCCGCGAGAAACCCGTGACCCATGGCTGACCCGTGGGTAGCCCATCACTTCATGTTAGATAGTAAAATTTATTATTATTAAGTAACTACTATAATTAAACTATTTTTTGAGGGATCGAAGTGGGATTTTGAGCCGTCTTATATAGGAGTGAAATGGCGCATGGACCATGTGACTTACGGTCACTGGGTCACGCCTCAACAAACGCGGTCACGCGTCTCTGACCGCATCACCACCAACAACCCACGCGCCACCAACACCAACACTACGCGCACAAACGAGGACGACGAGGACGATAACGACGGGCTGCGAGACCGGCGCCCCCTCCGCGGATGACAGGAAGACGACGACGATGAGGAACGGCCACCACCACCACCGCGGCAACGACGAGGACCAGGACCAAGATGACGACAATGACGACAATGACAGAGACGACGACAATGACGACGAGGACGGAGACGAGGACGGAGACGACGAGGACGGAGATGGGGACAGGGACAGCGAGGACGGAGACGAGGACGGGGACGACGAGGATGAGGACGACGGGGACGAGGACGACGAGGATGATGACGGAGACAACGACGGGGACGAGGACGAGGACGAGGACGACGAGGTCAGTCACGGCCACCACCACCCTGTCCCCCTCCCCTCCCGTCTCTCCCTCTCCCCCCCATCCCCTCCCGCCTCTCCTCTCCTCTCCCCTCCTCTCCCACTCTCCCCCTCCCACTCTTATTTTATTTATTTATATTTTTGTATTTTATTATATAATTAATATATATACATTTTTTACAACCCGTGGGGTAAACCCGCGGATAAACCCGTACCCACGTGCAGGTACGGGTATTTAGTGTTGCCACAGCTATAGCCGATGTTTTTTGAAAAATTGCCTTTTTAGGCTAGTAAAATTAGGCAAAATTATGAAAATATTTGAGGAGATGGGCAAAGCCAAAAGCTGGGGGGTCACTTAAGGGTGCTAAGGATTTGGGGCTCAATTCTCAGGGTTCTTCAGGGATAGCTGTTGGATGGTAGCTGGCTAGGCTCAACAGCTATGGTTGAATAACTCTGAAGATTGGGCACCAAATTCTTAGCACCCTTAAGTGACCCCCCAGCTTTTGGCTTTGCCCATCTCCTCAAATATTTTCATAATTTTGCCTAATTTTACTAGCCTAAAAAGGCAATTTTTAAAAACATCGGCTATAGCCATGGCAACACTATGGGTATTATGGCAGGTTGGGTACGGGTCACCAAAAAAAACCTGGGGGTTACCCTGTTGGAAGTGGTGATGTAGTAGTCACTTTCAACAGAGCTAAGATCCAATGGTTCCACCTAATGGCAGGTTAATCAACACCGGAGCTACAGCACTACACAGTAGCGGATGGTTAAGAAGTGAACTAAGGTCTGCCTTAGGGTATATGTTAGATATCCTAACTCCCATTGTAACCGGTCACATAGCTCAGTTGGTAGAGCTACCCTCATGTATTGGGGAGGTCCCCGGTTCAAACCCTGGTGTGGCCACTATTTTCTTCACATACCCGTGCGGATCCCTAGAGAGAAGACTGGTCACATCTGAGTTGCACCAGAGAAGATATGTTATGCATGGTGTCAATGTATTAATCCAAGCTTCGTCTTTTTTCATGTTCAAAGCTCCTGATTTAGGATCAACTTGAGTCTGTTCAAAGGTCTGTCTTGGAAATCTAGTTTTGCATTTTCCATGCTTGGTCATACATGTTGGTTTATCTTTTTTGTTGGCCTTCTCGCCAGTTGACATATTTCTACCACAGTTATGCATATTGGACCGCATAATTGTATCATCAACTGTACTTGAAAATTTGTTCCACCAGACATGAAGATGTGATTTATTGGAACAATGGTCATTGCAAACATGATCCAGCTTATTGCA
Source organism: Hygrocybe punicea (assembly GCA_963556145.1). Taxonomy (NCBI): domain Eukaryota; kingdom Fungi; phylum Basidiomycota; class Agaricomycetes; order Agaricales; family Hygrophoraceae; genus Hygrocybe; species Hygrocybe punicea. The sequence continues at coordinate 3,157,658 of OY744466.1, read as the reverse complement.
CATAGGTGGTGGTGCATCTGGTAATGTCTGAGTAGGATCTTTGTAATCATGATCATGACTGTTTTTTTCAATTTTGGCTTTGACCTCAGCCATGGATCCAGTAAGAAATTCTCCAATATGCACACTCTCAAGATACTCCAACAATCTTTGTTGAAAATCAGAGTTTGGATCCATTATTCTGTCTCTGATTTGTTGCAGTGATAATACTCCTTTAAGCCACAAGAGCATATGCATATGCAATGTCAACCGTCCTTGTTGTTCAACTGTTCCATAATATGCTTCTGTATTGCCATATATTCCTGGATGGTTTTCTCCAACACCAAGTATATGCTTAATGAATAATTGTGTCATAAAATAAAAAAATCTTGCACCAGCCACTGGATTGTGGGTAATTAATCGATATCTTTCATTATAATCTCTTAGAACAGGATTGAATGTTTCTTTGGTATCTGCAAAATATAATGAGATTGGATGTTTGTTGTCGGCAGGAGCAAATGTAATAAACCAAGAGGGTGCACCAACAAATGAAATTAAAGACCAAATTTCATTGCGCATATATTTTTTGCTGGTGACAGATCCTTTTACACCACCTCCAACATGATCAATATCATTAATGAGTTTGAAACACAATTTTTCCTCATCTGTTTCTCGTGTTACTTTATCACCATTTTCCATTCTTTTGGAAATGTCAGCCAGTGTATGAAGCTCGACATCCAATAATCTGTTAGAAATCTCCTGGAATTTTGACTTTTCTGCTAATAAATATCCTGTTGCTGGGGTTGCTGGTGACACTATTGCTAGACATTGGTGACCTTTTGGAGGCCAAAAAGTTTCCTGGAGAGAGTTAGGGGACAGTAGAGGAGGATGGGAAAGTTGTAGGGCAGTAGGGACAGCAGGGAGCTGGCAGTGCTGTCCGAAGTTGAGGGAGATGAGGCCGTTGAGCCACAGAAGGTTTTGGATTCACCTGAGCTCGAATGCTCTCACTTTGGATTCTGAACTCTGCTTAAATTTCAGCCACAACTCCGGACCACCCTCACTTGTTTGCATTCTAGAGACTCAGATATTATGTTCCCCAGGTGCATTATGTGGACAAAAGTATAACATACACGCCATAGAATATGGCTAGAAATTACCACATTTTACATTGCAGTATTACACTAGTTATTGAATCTATACTCATTTTCCTTACACAAAATAGCTCACAGGTAGTCCAAATTATGCCATATCCACTCCATAATTTTTTTCCAGCAGGAGAGTGTCCATCACATACTCCTTGTCTATTTTCATGAGGTTCCATAATGTGTGAAAGTTAATAAAGGCTCTGAATTCCGAAATGAAACCAGTCAAAAGGGATTTTGAACTCAGTTACTATATTTGGACACATTTTTCCCTCAGTCCCTGAGATGAATGAATCACCTCAATGTCTCAAAACCAGGTTTATAAGAACGAGTTTTCCATAAATGGAAGAACTCGTAACAAGTTGTTTCCATTGACTACCAGGTTGATTCATTTCAACTTCAAGGGGAGCAGAATTTACTGTAATTGAACCATCTGGACATGGATCAAGCCAACCAATGTTTCTGACAATGTTTTCAGTGGCATCCATTTGAGCTTTAATCAGTCTACCATGTTGACCAAGTTCAGAATATTTGTTAGTGCCATAATCTGCATTATGTGTGTCCTGCTCATAATTATCATCTCCAAAGTCACCACCATTTTGAATGTTGTCATCATCCAAGTGTGAAATCATGTCTGAAGTCATAAATTGAGGACAAGTACCATCTAACACTGCTCCTTGTCTAAGCTGAGCAGAATAGTCATCTCTAGCATCAAGGCATTCATATCTCAGATTAAAGTTGTCCATAATTTCTAATTGCCTGTCAGTGAATTCATGATTAGTGAATGCTTCATCCCATGATTCCAGTTCACTTTTCAGGTCATGACCAGATCTCCATGGTTTGAACAGAGTGAGCATAGTGGTGCAATAGTATTCTCTGTCTCCTCTATCACGTCTGGGCAGTGAACCACCAATAAAGTTTGGAACAACATGCTGCTTCTTTTCACTGAATTCTATGCAGTGTGTTTCATATAATGGGTGATCTTCTAGGAAAAGCTTGGTATCTTCTTGGACAGACTCTGTGCTATCAGACTCATTGTCCTCTGACTTACATTCCACAAAATTGTCATTATCTTTGATATTCAGGTCATCAAATTCTATGCTCAGGTCATTATTGGTAGATACATCAAATCTCAAAGTTTTTTTGTGAGTTACAGTTTGTGGCTCAGATTCCAAGACATCTAACTCATCATCACTGTTTATTTCATCATGAGCTGGTTGAAGATTTCTCTTGACTCTTTCTGCACCCTGCACCCATTCATATAAATTTATGTCTTCATAATGAGCTGGTCTTTAAGTGTAGTCATGCACAGCAGATGGTCCTATAAATTTTCCCTTTTGATTGTGCAGTACAACTTTTTCAGAGTCAACTTGCATGTCATCATTTTCATCTGGATGCCAAGCTTTCTGGACTTCTCTCACATAGTTTCTCCAGTAAACAGGAATGAATTTGTGACTGGTATAATGGTCAGGGTTTCCAAGCAGATACATTGAAGCCATTGGTCCACCAATCTCAAGTTTTGCAGTCAAAGCATTTATGATCTGGGTGATGAGTTTTCTGGCTTTATCCTTTCTCTTCATACATCCTCCCAACATTTCTGAGTTTCTATCAAACACACTTCTGATGGTATCAAATATACTATATGTTTTCAATCCAGGCTTTGTAATATAGTCAGAAATATATGCTACAATTGCTTTGATTGCAGTACCAGAAAGAAGACTTGTAACATCTGAATTGCAGCGAAGTAGAAATATCACTAGTGGTGTCAATGTATTGATCCAAGCTTCACCCTTTTTCATATTCAATGCACCAGTTTTTGGATCTACTTGTGCTGATTCAAACAAAGGTCTGGGAAATCTAGCTTTGCATTTACCATGTTTGTTCATGCAACTGGATCTGTCTTTTCTCTGGACTTTTTCATTGTTTGAACTATTTCTGCCACAATTATGAACATTGGAGTGTAATAGATCAACAGTGTTTTCAAATCTCTTCCACCATGAATTCACCTGTTTGCAATCATTACAATTGATGTCACTGTTCACATCATGCATAATTGTACACACAGGTGGGGGTGCTTCTGGCAGAGTCTGGATGGGATCCTTATAGTCTTCTTGTTTAGACTCCTCATTTACCTTAGCTTTGACTTCATCCATTGTTCCAGTCATGAATTCACCAATGTGCACACTTTCAAGATACTCAACAAATGCAGCCTGAAAGTCTGCGTTGGGATCCATTATTCTGTCTCTGATTTCTTGGGGTGACAGACATCCTTTGAGCCATTGTAACATGTGCATATGAAGAGTGAGATGTCCTTCTTGCTCTACTGTACTCTACTGTACCATAGTATGCCTTGGTTTTACCATAGAAGCCAGAATGCTTTGAACCAACTCCCAAGACATATTTGATAAATAGTTCTACCATAAAGTGAAAGAATCTAGCACCAGCCACTGGATTTTCAGCAATAAGTCCGTAGCGCTCATCATACCCTCTAAGCTCTGGTGTAAAGGTTTCTTTGGTATCAGCAAAATATAAAGACAGTGGGTGCATGTTATCTGTAGGTAAAAATGTAATGAACCAGGAAGGGGCACCCACAAAGGACATCAGAGACCAGACTTCATTTCTCATGTATTTCTTGCTTGTGAGTGATCCTTTAACATGACTTCCTACATGATCCATATCTTTTATTAATTGGAAACAAAGTTTCTCTTCATCTGTTTCTGGAGTGACATGTTCACCATCTTCCATTTTCCTAGCAATGGTATTCAACACTCCAAGATCCACATCCATCAATCTTTGTGAAATATGCTCAAATTTTGCTTTTTCAGCTAATAAATAGCCAACTGTTGTAGACTCTTTTATTTGCTCATGGTTGAATGCAATCAAAGAGAAATAGGGATCTTTCTGAAACCTCTTGTCATAGTACATTAACAAGTGTCTCTTGTGTTTGATTTCAGAAATCTTGCCTTGAATCAATGAGTTACAAATTCCACCAAGTCTATAGGGAAATAACCATGGCATCATTTGAGGGAACAACTGAGGATTATTATAGATGGATTGTGGATCACTCTCATGTCCAATTGCCAGGATCTTTTTATTATCCATCAAATGTTTCAAGGCAATGGCTTTTATAGCTTTGATACTTTTGGTAGAGTACTCTTCACCTGTGAGACCATGAACTACAAATGGACACATGCCTGTCTCAGTGCCTTCTTCCTCTTCCATGTCATTAACAGCAGTAGCTTCTGGGTTTTTGTTGATAAAGAATTGTCTGTACTCTACCACAACTGGTATGTCATTCTCAGGATATTGCTTCAAGTTTTCTTCTGAAATCTCCAAGTCAAAATAGTCACAATGATTCAGTTTTAACCAGTTCAAAGCAGTGGCAACTTTGTTTCTCCTAACCAGCAGTGGTGTACGCTCAAAATCAGATTTTGTAGGCTTACATGGTCCAGTATAAATGAATGCTAGCACTTCATCCAACTCATCAACAGGTAGGGGTAAAATGTCATAAATCTTTGGAGTTGGATTAGCAAATGTAATGGCATTTGCTCTCATCTTGTGCATTCCTGAAGAAACCCTAACTATGCATCTATTGTGTCTCACTCTAGCAATTAACAGTTGTTCTGCATAAGACAAATTAGTTAATTCATTAGGAATTTGTCCAAGCCATAAACCATTTGCCAGAGACATAGCTGGGCATTTTCCTCTGACCAAAGATTTGCAACACTTCTTGCAAATGCCATGGAGATCTTCAATTATTATAGGGCTCTCTGAAGATTCAATTGGATCATTTATTGAGAAGCGCTCTTTTTGAGTTATACCAGCTTGTTTCAAACAACTTAAATTCAAGTCTGTGTAGCTTTGAAATTCCAGAATTGGTGTCAATCTTCCACAGACAGCACAACCAGATTCAATAAATTTGTTGGGAGAGGAATCACCACAAAATCCTGAAATAATAGTGTGTTGCAATTCTGCTGAAGGTGGTTCTGGAGGGAATTGAATATTATCTCTGTGTGTTTGAACAGCAATCTGATTTGTTTGTACATGCTGCTCAGGGTGGTTCATGGTATGTCTTCTAACTGCATTTAATGTGTGTTGCAGATGCTTGTCATGATGATCAACTGTGAACTTTGTAACAGCCGCAAGATTTTCTTCTCTGGATGTGTCTGGTGAAAATTTTGTATGGCTGCAAGGTTTTGTGTTGCATGCTTCTCTGGCTGTTTATGGTGAAAATTTTGTACAGCTGCAAGGTTTTGTATTGCATGCTTCTCTGGCTGTTTCTGGTGAAAATCTTGTACAGCTGCGAGGTTTTGTGTTGTATGCTTCTCAGGATGTGCCAGATGAAATTTCTGGACAGCTGCCAGATTTTGTTTGCCATGTTTCTCTGGATTTTCAAACTGAAATTTCTGCACAGCTGTGAGATTTTGTTTGGCATGCTTATCAGGGTGTTCATTGTGAAATTTCTGCACTGCTGCTAGATTCTGTTGTGCATATTTGTCATCATGTTGTGCTTTAAACTTATTGACTGCTCTTGTGTGTGACGTTTTCTTGTGACTTGCAATTGCTTCTTCATCAATCAATTCAAATACTGATACCAAAGTAGGGCAGCTGGAGCACACATGATTCTGTATTGCAGTTTGAAGTACTGCATGATTCATTTTTGAGTGCACATGAATGCTATGACTAGCTGCAATAACTTTCAAATGTGCAATGGTTAATTTGGGAGTCAACAGTTCAAATGGGTGATTTACAATTACCAGTGACTTCTCAGCTGATGATTTCAGTGAGAGGGCTTCATCTATTGACATGTAAGAGGGGAATTTACATTTAACTGCATCCTTACTAGCATTTTCATTGGTTGAAGCAGGAAGTAGTTTGTGAAGTGTGAATACATTTGCTTTGCCTCCACCAATACATTCAATATGAATATTAGCACTGAAAGGTATATTGTCAAACTTGAAAATGTCATATAATTTTGAAGTTTTATTGCAAATATAGTGAGCAGACATTTGAAAAGCAAGGAAATGATACAGAACTAAGACAAGCAACAGAATTGCTCCACTGGCTAATACAGGTAGTTTGTTTATATATTTTAAGTAAGCTCTGAAATCATGTTTTCTAAACAGATTCTGTTGAAGTTTCAACTTAACATACATGCACCTATTAGCAATGCTGGTTGTATAATGATACTCAGAAAGCAAAACACACATGTTCAAGACGATTCTGGCATATAGCTCAAATAGAAAAGAGGGATGAGCTGATTGACCACTAGATAGAACAAATTCACCACTGTTGTGGATAATTGTGATTTTTTCAGGGATTTGTGATGTGAAACAAGAGGTGGACTGATGAACAGAGACTAAACTTGGTAAATAAGTGGGATTTTCATACTTTGTCAGATTGTCTTTATAAAAATTCAATGTAACAGGGCATATAATGACATTTTGTATGACAGACACAGTTGGTATGACATGGACATTTTGTAGGACATTTGCAGGAGGCACAAGGCCAATTCTGGTAACAGCACATTGTGCCCAAAACATTGCAAGAATAAAAATCACTAGTTATTGCAACATTTTTAACATTGTTATAGCCAATTTTGGGGTTTTCACATTAAGTGTGTGATCATTGATCATATGAGCATCGCTCAAGCATTTTGCCTTCGAGCCATTGAGTGCATAGTTATTGACTGTTTAAGCATTGCTCATATGGGCATCGCCCAGGCATTCTGCCTCTTGCTCATCGGGCGCATGGTCATCGACCGTATGAGCATCGCTCTTATGGGCATCGCCCAGGCATTCCGCCTCTTGCCCATCGGGCGCATGGTCATCAACCGGATCAGCATTAACTGCACAAACATAAAAGTGAAATATACCAGAATTTCTGCATTTTTGGACTATACAAGGCAAGGTTATATAAGCATGCAATCCTGAATGGTGAGAAATTCATACCTGAGCTAGTAAATGTCCAAAGTAAACCTGCAAGTCAACAAATGAGCTCATATAATCTCATAGGGTGAAAAAATGCAAGATTCACACATACCTTGAAGGTTGAGGGGGAAACATGCTATAGAATGATAAATTATGTTAACACACAATAATATATACAAATAGAAGACATTACCAATATCAAAACAGAGCCAAATAAAAGGAAAGACATAAAAATTAGAAGAATATTTGACTTTTACATCTACAAAAGGACAGATTATGTCAGCATTGGACCCTGAATGGTGCAGAGACATCACCTGATCCAGATCGCTTTTTTCGGAGTCTGAATATGGAAAACTGAGCTTAAACAAGCAGAAAAGGTGACAAAACATGAAATTTATACAGACTTTGAAAATGGGAAGGGAGATGGGCTGTAAAATAATAGATTATGTTAAGAAACAATAATATTTACAAATTGAAGACATTACCAGTGGTCCAGGAAAGAAAATAAAGCCATATAGCAGAAAATGCATGAAAATCTAAAGAATTTTCGACTTTTATGTCTAAAAAAGGAAAGCTTATGTCAGCATTGGACCCTGAATGGTCTGGGCACATCACCTGATCCAGAAAACATTTTTTCGGAGTCTAAATATGGACAACTGAGCTTAAACGAGCCAAAAACTCGGACTTTATGCACCAAATAGGGAAGGTGATAGTTCAGATTCAAGAAGCAAAAGTGCAATAAGGTTCAAAGTCTGGGTTCAAATGGTGATCTGACTAAGGATTACATAATCATGATTATGTAAGAAATTTGACCAAAACCAAAATTGAAATACAAAGTGATCTAATCATATTGGGTTTGTTTATTTGTATTTGTTTGTCATATGGTCAAGTTGCAACATTGCTCACAAATGTCCAGTGATAATATTTACAAGAAGGTACTTTATTTGTTGATATTTACATCTATTTGAACATGTTTATAGTAGCTTGAATCACACTATACTAACCAAAATATATGATGAATTGTGTGTTATTATGTTACATATTATATATGCAATAAACTCTATGATGATCAGGATAAGAATTAGGATATATTATGCAAAATTACCTTATATAGTTAGACTGGTCACATGTGACTGTCAGTTGTGCAATTAGGATAAAATTTGGCATATAATATTACAAATTACCTTATATAGTTAGATTGGTCACATGTGACTGTTACAACTTGCCTGAAATGGTTATATTAGTCAGCAGTTCGATTTTCAGCCGATTCTGATAAGAATTGAAGGTAGTATGAATATTTTGAATATAATTTGAAGGTAATATGTCTTTTGTGAGACAACCCATATTTGGATGCTTATATAAGCTCCAAACATGGCCCCAATGTGGTGTTATTTTTTAGGATCAGAAGTAGAATCATATCTCTTGCCCAAAACAATTTTGTCTATAGGCGATCAACTTTATCAATTAATTAATCAATTAATCAATTAATTAATTACGAACACTCACTGAACCAGGTCTGATAAAGAACGAGTCTTTTAATAAATTAAAAGAACTCGTAACGAGGAGATTTGGAGATTGGTTTGCAGTTCGAACCACGTTCGAATGCAGACTGAATGCCTTGAGACCGTTCGACATGGTTCTGGTTCCAGTTTGGCATTCATCTGAACTGAACCGACGGTTCCGGTTCAGGTTTTTCAAAAATAGTGAAAAACCGGACCAAACCGAACTTCGGCAACACTAGTTGATCCAAGCTTCACCTTTTTTCACTTGGGGAAGTGGGCCATCGCAAGCATCAGGAAATCGAGGAGGGTCTTAGCTTGCCTTACATAGCCTGATAAGATATATAAGTTGTGCAATATACCTAAGAATTGTGAGGTCGCCGATAAGAGAAGATAAAGGACAGTAGGGTTGATAGTTGTCGCCAGCACTACAAGAATTGTTTATCTCATCATATTGTGTTGAGCTTGTGATAACCCATAGAAGTATCTTGGAATGGTCTGAGAAGATAAGTATGATATTTCACGATCAATAAATGCCTGGCTGGTTTGAGTTCATCATTTTGTGAAATAAATAACATTGAATATCAGTAGTACCTTCCCTTATAATGGACAGTAGACTTTATGGTTTTCTCAAGCACTACCAGACTTACAAGTACATATCTTTCTGTATCAGTATTGCATTTCATTGTAATTGACAGTAGAGTTTATGGTTTTCTCAAGGTCTATCAGACTTCCAAAGACATACCTTTCTGTATCAGTGGTACTTTCCCTTATAATTGATTGTGGACTTCGTGGATCTTTCTGGCACTGCCAGAGATGTGAAGGACTTATCAAATATTTATCAGCATATCTAACAATGCAAACAGCTTGTTACGTTCTTATGAGTCCAAGATATATGGCAGTTCGTCAGTAATTAATTAATTAATGTTTGAAATCAACCATAGAGCCAAATTCTGCATTTCTGACCCTTTCTTTTTGAAAAAATTCATGAATAAACTAGGTTTTTCGAATTTTGTCCTCAAATATTGTCAGGAATATAGGATTTATCTTGAGGTCATAAGCACTCAAAAACCACTCCAATGGATAAGAAAAAGAATTTGCATGACGCGGAATTTCACCAAAAAGGGCAGGTGTCACGCTGAGTAACAGGTGAGTTGTCCCCCCCTCCTCGAATTTTTTTGGTTCACCTGCGGTCAGATACCACTGACTTAGGTAGGGGCAGGCTCCCAACGATTCCGGCGCCCCGTTTCCAACCAAAATGACGAGTCTGGGCGAGGGGAACGGCCACACACAGAATTGGTAAGTCGCCCCCCCTTGATATTTTTTTGTTCACCTCCACCGGAATACAGCCCGTCTCGCCCCGTTTTCGACCACCCCTGGCCAGTCTACACCCCCCGCACCTCGTTCGAGTGGAAAACGAGGGGTCGGGGGGTCTCAAGCCCTCGCATTCCGGCCGTCTGCGCATCCACCACCACCACCCCTTTTTCATCCACCAGGAAGACCCACCCCGCTGGAGTGGTACCGAGGTACCACTCCGGGGGCTCACGCAGGACTCGAGGGAAAGGTCGACTGGATAGGAAGGATGGACTGACTACTACATCGGGAAGGCTACTAACTAGGTCAACCGTGGGAGCCTGGTCACGTGACTGGCAGGTCCCACTACTCCAAGTGCCCCTTTTCCTCATGGCGACGCCCTCGTCGCCAACTGCTACAGAAAAGAACACGAAACAAACAAAACTGACCAAAAAACTCTCAAGCCACAACTCCCAGTCCCTCAGAATGCCTCGAATCAAGGCCAGGGCCTTATATCGTGAAGCGGGAAGTCGTCCTCGCGCAGGGGGCGGTAGATGACCAGACTATACAAGACTCTCCTCAAACTCAAAACTCTTCGAATGCCTCCCTCGCAAGGGTTCGGGCTCACAACGCAAGGCCAAAGATCCCTCGAATCGTCCTAGCAAGTACTTAGTGCAGTGTGAAGGTTCAGGTGGTCCAAAATATAACTGTATTGGCGGAGATCGGGTAAACGGGTGCGTGAACGTAGTGTAGTGACGGCGTGTAGGTAGACTGTGATTGACATCCAGTATCGGGGGAACGGGGGACGAGGCTATAATAAAAGCTATAATACTGACGGGGCATAGGGTTGTACTTAACAAGGGCATGGTATCCCGACGCGGAGGGGGTTGGCGTATCACGCGAAGAGATCGGGGTGGCTCGTCCAGGTCGAGAACGATGCCGCAGGGAGCTGAACGAGGGTTCGCGGGGCCAGGTATGGTGTTAGGAACTGGCCGGGGGGTTGTGACGTGGCGGAACGCGGTGGGGGTCTGGGAACGGCGGGCACAGTCCACTCGCGGTATTGGAGGGAGGTGGGGTGCTCCGGGATGGTGAACGGGTGGGCCGCGAGTGTCGTGAGTCGACCCGGGGCCGGCTACGTTGGCAGAACGGAGCCGCGCGGTGGTGACGTGGCGCGGGGCTGGGGTGTCTGGAGGTGACGGCGGGGGTTCGTTTGGTGCGACGAAAGGGAACGGGGGTCCTGGCCGGTGGAACGAGGGCACGGGAGGTCGTATGGGTCCGTGTGGGGCTGGGGTACACGAAAGAACTGGGGTCCGGCGGGGGGGCGCGACGAATCCGTGGTGTGACCAAAAACGGCGGTGGGGGCTCGTTCAGGGCGTTAGCGAGATGCAGGGTGCTCTGGGGGGTGGGCCGCGAGTTTGGTGAGCTGGTCTGGGCCAGTTGTGCTGGTAGAACGGGGCCGCGCGATGGTGACGTGGCGCGTGGCTTGGGTGTCCGAGAACGACGGTGGGGGCTCGTCTGGGGCCAACGGGGGGCAACGGGGGGCCCTGGTGGATGGAACGAGGGCGCGGGGGATTGAACGAACGTGGGTTGGGAACGGGACATACGAAAAGCGGGGGGTTGAGGGTGATGACGTGGCAGGCGCTTGGGCATCCAAAATGGATGGCGACGGGTTCGTTTGGGGCAGAACGGGGTGTTGGGTCGTCGAGCGTGCGTCCTGGGGCTTGGATGGATACGCGTGGGTTTTTGGGTCAACGGGGGGCGACGCGGGGCCCTATTGGGCTGAACACGAATGCCGGGGGGTAACTGGAGTGTTGTACGGCCGTGAATGAAGGGAAAATCCGCAGTTGCGCAGCGGTGGGTGGTGAGGCCGAAAAAAGTCGTTTCGCGAGAAAAAAGAGGAAGACGCAGAGAAGAAGAGATCCGTGGGTCGAAGGTCACTCTCATCACCACGTTGGAGTGGTACCGAGGTACCACTCCGGGGGCTCACGCAGGACTCGAGGGAAAGGTCGACTGGATGGAAGGATGGACTGACTACTACATCGGGAAGGCTACTAACTAGGTCAACCGTGGGAGCCTGGTCATGTGACTGGCAGGTCCCACTACTCCACCGCCCCGTTTTCGACCACCCCCGTCCGGTCTACACCCCCCACACCTCGTTCGAGTGGAGAACGAGGGGTCGGGGGGTCTCAAGCCCTCACATTCCGGCCGTCTGCCCCACCATCCACCCCTCTTTTTTCAACCACCAAGACACCCCCTCCTGGCCCGTTTTCGACCACCCCCGGCCAGTCTACACCCCCCGCACCTCGTTCCCATTGAGAACGAGCAACCGGGGGGTCTCAAGACCACGCGTTCCGGCGGTCTGCCCAACCAGCGCCACCCCCCGTTTTCATCCACCAGGACACCCAGTCCTGCCCCGTTTTCGACCATCCCCAGCCAGTCTACACCCCCCACACTCCATTTCCATTGAAAACGAGTGCCCGGCGGGTCTCAGGACCTCGCATTCCCGCCATCTGCTCAAAGCCTCACCCCCCTCTTTTCGGCCTCCAGGACACCGTCTGCCCCGCTGTTTTTGACCACCCCTGGCCAGTGTACTCACCTCGCCTCGTTGCTGCAGAATACGAGAGGATGGGGGTTCGTAATCCCCCACGTTTCCGGCTTTAGCCCCCCCCCCACTTTTTTGGACCACCAGGATGAGCTCCTGCCCCGTTTTCAACCACCCCCAGCTGGTACATGCCCCCTGCAACTCGTTTCCATAGAATATGAGTGGATGGGGAGTCTGAATCCCTCGCGTGTCTGCCTTCTGCCTCACCAGCGCCCCCCCCACTTTTTTGACCACCAGGATGACCTCTTCCGCCCCGTTTTCAACCACCCTCTGGCCAGTACACACCCCAAGTCCCTTGTGTTCATGCCTTGTGCACCGCTGCCAACTTTGTCACAACCAGAGTATTGACATGTAGTTTCTTTAGTTTCTTTTAGTTGTCCTCGTTGCATAGCAAAGAAGGGTGGCTGTCTGGGCCATGGAAGGTGTGATTGTGCAGTCTGTGCATGATGCCCTTCCACCCTTCTGAAATCCATGGAGGGGGATGGCTGTCTGGGCCGTGGAGGGTGTGGTTGTGCAGTCTGTGCACGGCCCTCCTTCAGTCTCCAATATGAGTCATCAGAGGGGGCAATCTGTGCCATGGGAGTTGTAATTGTGCAGTCTGTGCACCATTCACTTCCAACCTCTGGATGTGTGCTTTTGAGGATGGTCTCACTGGACCCTTCGATGACTCGAGACCAGGACTTCGTCGGACCTCCCTTGAGACTTGTCCAGAAGGACACACAGTAAAATTAAATAAGGGTGGTCTCTCTGGACCCTTTGAGGATGTGACACTATGACTTTGTCAGATGTCCCTTGAGACTTGCTGTATTTGTGTAAATAATGTTTTTTATTGTTAAATCAGCACATGCATATATAACAAATGAGATGGTAGCCAGGTGTTGTCAATAGGTGCATGGGAGGAGCATCTGTGTGATGTTTAAACGGCTAAGAACAAACCATAAAATAAGTCAACACGTCAAACAATGATTAGTAATATTTTCCCATGGTTCACGAAGATTGAAAAACTTTTTTCTCAACTTCAACTACATCCCAATGACTTTCAAACACCTCATCCTACTGCTGCTTCTGTCACTCACCATTTTATCACACCTGAACAGCCCAAAGGTCCCATTTGTCTTCACATTCAACATATTTAAATTGCTAAATTGATTTATATTAGTGGTCATCCACCGATGCTCACATCAATGGCAAACCCAGTAACAATATTTATGGAGTTAGCCAATTGCTTTGGGAGGGCTGCGGTCAGTAAACCCAACTACCTCTATATTGACTGAATCTACTGAATCACCGGGTCCAGCAGATTGGTTTAGTATTACTTGTTGGGCATATTCAACCAGAATCTGCCTGCCCAATTTGTTGGGTTTATTGTCCTCTCTGCCCAGACAGTTGGGATTATCACTTGCTCCACCCAGATAGTTGGGTGTATTGTCCTCTCTGCCCAGACAGTTGGGTGTATTGTTTGCTCCGCCCAGACAGTTGGGTGTATTATTCTCTCTGTCCCGACAGTTGGGTGTATTGTTTGCTCCGCCCAGACAGTTGGGTGTATTGTTTTCTCTGTCTGGTCAATACAAGGCCATAATATGTTCATTGTTTTACCAGTCAATGTATTCTACATCAACTATACTATTCTTGCAGTACAATAAATGTTTCTATGCCACCTTATGTGTTGGTATAGGTATCTTATCCTGGCATGTTGGTACTTTGATATTATGGCTGAGCGAAGTAGTGAAGTTATTTAATTCCTATAATATGGCTATATCATCTTGAAATATTGATAAAAACAATAATATATCTGGGACATATGTAGGTGGTGGCAAAAAACCTGTTTTTACCATGGCTGAACTTGGATTAAAGTCATTTCCACTTGGTCAAGACAAAGAAGGAAGCTATACGTTTAAATCATACATCTCTAAGCAGAACCTGACTCTTCAGGATTTTTCCAATGGTTCTCTTATATCGTTAGACATTTCACTAGCAACCTTAGTCAGCAAATTAACCATTGCAAATCTCAAATCAATTGCTGCATGTCATTCCATCTATTTGACAGCAAACATGAAGCATGCAGATATTCAAACTGAAATTGTAAACCACAAGTGCATCAACTGTTCTTCTTATGTTTCAGTATTTGAGTTTACAGATGAGCTAGAGATAGCAAGTAAAAAGAGTACAGCTAACATTGAAGCTGTAAAACGATCACATAATAAAAACATTAACAAATATCACCAGCAAAATATTTGTGCTGTTCAGAAATACAATAAAAAAAACATTGAGAAGCAACAGCAACAACATATTGCAGCTGTTCAAAGATATAACTCGGAACATCCAAAGAAGCATCAGCAACAAAATATTGCAGCTGTTCAAAGATATAACTTGGGACATCCCAAGAAGCATCAGCAACAAAATAATGCAGCTGTTCAAAAATATAAATTGGAACATCCTGAGAAACATCAGCAACAAAATATTGTAGCTGTGAACAGATATAAGTCAGAACATCCAAATGAATACCAACAACAGAATCTTGCAGCAGTTCAAAAATATCAGTTAGATCATCCAGAAAAGCATCAGCAAAAAAACCTAGCAGCTGTTCAAAGATCTTTTTCTAAAGATTCAGAAAAATATAAACATTTTAATCATAAAGCAGTTCAAAATTTTCGTGGTAACAATTCTGACAGATGCAAACAGCAAAATCAAATTGCAGCCCAGTCATACAGAGACAAAGTAGAATTTCCTCCTTTACCTCCATCTCAATCCTTACAACACACTATTGTATCAAATTTTTGTAGAGAAAGCAGCCCTAACAGATTTACAGAAGCAGGTTGTGCAGTTTGTGGACGATTAACAGCCATTCAGGAATTAACAAGACTTTCTTCACGTGAATTGGATTTGAATTTGTTAATACAAGCTTCAGCTACTCAACAAGAAAGATTTTCAGATGATGATCCAGTGCAATGCATTGATAAGCCCATTTTGATTGATAATTTATATAATATATGCAAATCATGTCACAAGGCATTGACGAAAGGAAAACAACCTCTTCATGCACTTGCAAATGGTCTGTGGATTGGTGATGTGCCAGCAGCTTTACAAGACCTATCATATGCTGAACAGTTGATGATTGCAAGGGTCAGACACAATAGATGCATTGTCAGAGTCTTTTCAGGCATGCACAAGATGAGAGCCAATGTAATTACATTTGCAAATCCAGTTCCCAAACTATATGATATTTTGCCACCTCCAGCTGATGAATTAGATGAAGTTCTGGCCTTTATTTACACTGGTCCATGTAAACCCACCAAGTCTGACTTTGAAAGAACACCTCTGCTTGTCAGGAGAAACAAAGTAGCAATTGCTTTGAATTGGCTAAAGTTAAACCACTGTGATTACTTTGACTTGGAAATATCACAAGAGAATTTAAATCAATATCCTGAAAATGATATACCAGTGGTTGTTGATTATTGTCAGTCATTCACCAACAAAAGTCCAGAATCAACTGCAGTCCATGATATGGAAACTGAAGAAGGAACAGAGACTGGCAAATGTCCATTTGTTACGAGTTCTTTTAATTTATTAAAAGACTCGTTCTTTATGAGACCTGGTTACGAGTTCTTTTAATTTATTAAAAGACTCGTTCTTTATCAGACCTGGTTCAGTGAGTGTTCGTAATTAATTAATTGATTAATTGATTAATTAATTAATAAAGTTGATCGCCTATAGACAAAAAATTTTTGGGCAAGAGATATGATTCTACTTCTGATACCAGAAAATAACACCATGTTGGGGCCATGTGTGGACAAGCTTACATAAGCATCCAAATATGGGTTGCCTCAGAAAAGACACATTACCTTCAAATTATATTCAAAATATTCGTGCTGACTTCAATTCTTATCGGAATCAGCTGAAAATTGAACTGCTGACTAATATAACCATTTCGGGCAAGGTGTGACAGTCACATGTGACCAATCTAACCATATAAGGCAATTTCTGATATTATATAGCAAATTTTTTACTGATCGCAATGGTGACAGTCACATGTGACCAGTCTAACTATATAAGGTAATTTTACATGATATATGCTAAATTTTGAGCTGATCACAGGAGTCATAGTCACATGTGACCACTATTACTATATATGGAAATATCAGCCATATAAGCAGAAATGAGCTTATCTCAGATAATATACTGATATTTTTACTTAAAACATAAAATTCAATGTGACATTGCCGTATATATACATTATCTTATATGCTAATTATATATTTCAAGCAAAATTACGGTGTTCATAATAATCATATAAACAAAAATCCAATAAAAGAAAAAAGACTTTGTTCATGCCATATGTAACATTAGCCCAATCACCAAGCACAGCTGTCTTCATGTTATCATCTGTTGCACAGCATACAAGGTCCTGGAGAAGGGAAGTCAATTATTATCATAATGTTTAGGAGACAGTTGTATTTGACAGTTGACCTATTGCTTCCTCAACATTTCTTTTATGGCTGAGCATATTATATAATGATACAGCACAGAAGACATGACAGTAATAGAGAAGGTTGATGAACACTCAAGACACTCTATGTAGTTTAGTTTTTCTACTTTTCATGTTGCTGCTGTGAAAGATGGGCTTATTAGAACAATTGGAAGTATACAACATATGATATATATCTTACACCATATGTAACATGCTTTATACAATTGTTTATGTCGTCATGGAAGTAGAGAGGGGAAAAAAAGAACTCGTTCATGCCATGCGCAGCACTGGCCCACTAAACAAGTTCAGTGAGGGTTCGTAATTAATTAATAAAGTTGATCGCCTATAGAGAAAATTTTTTTGGGCAAGAGATGTGATTCTACTTCTGATACTGGAAAATCAAATACAGTTGGGGCCATGTGTGGACAAGCTTACATAAGCATCCAAATATAGGTTGTTGCAAAAAAGATAAATTACCTTCCAATTATATTCAAAATATTCGTTCTGGTCTCAATTCTTATCAGAATCGGCTGAAAATCGAACTGCTGACTAATATTAACATTTCGGGTCAGATGTGACAGTCACTTGTGACCAGTCTAACCATATCAGGTAATTTTTGATATTACATAGCAAATTTTTTGCTGATCACAATGGTGACAGTCACATGTGACCAGTCTAACCATATAAGGCAATTTTACACCATATATGCTAAATTTTGAGGTGATCACAGGAGTCATAGTCACATGTGACCACCGTTACTATATATAGATATATCAGCCATATAAGCCGAAATTAGTATAACTCAGATGATATAATGATATTTTTACTTGAAACATATAATTCAATGTGATATCGCTGTATGTATTATATGCTAATTATAGATTTCAAGCAAAATCACTTATCGATGTTTGTAATAATCATACAAATAAAAATCCAGTGACAGAAACGAGACTTTGTTCATGCCATATGCAACATTGGCCCACTCAAGCATAGCTGTCTTCATATTATCATCTGTTGTGCAGCAAGGTTATAGAGGAGTAGGGTTGAGCAAATGTAAGTCAATTGTTATTATGCTGTTTAGAGGCAGTTGTATTTGACAGTTGACCTGTTGCTCTCTCTTTTGGCTAAGAATATTGCATAATGATGAAGCAAAGAAGACATGACAGTAGGAGAGAAGGTCAATGAACACTCAAGACACACCATGTAGTTTTATTTTTTCTACTTTTTATGTTGCTATAGTGAGAGGTGGACTTATCAATATACAACATATACTATATGTCTTATACCACATGTAACATGCTTTATGCAATTTAATGTTATTGTTTAACTCATCATGAAAGTGAGGAGGGGAAAAAAAGAACTCGTTCATGCCATGTGCAGCACTGGCCCACTAAACAAGTCAGATTGGTTGGAATTGCAAACTCGATCAGCAAACCCATACTGGCAAATGCTGTTGAAGCTCACAAGACTTGGTCAAGCGTTGTCTACGGCGGAAGTCTGATGTTAAACGACATATAGTTAGCACAGTGACAATTCGTATCCTTGCTTGTAGAGCTGAGACAGGGACATAATAATTGATTGCAGATTGGTGGCTGATACACGAATTATCTACTGGCGGCTATTTGTACCGGGGTTGTGAATCGCATCAGAATGCCTTTCCACCACAGGTCCTGCCTGCGCTTCTTTAATACGAGCCCTCTTTTCTTTGATCTTGGCCAGTGTGCTATCTTTGGTTGCTGGCTGTTTCGCGGATGAATAAGTTGGAAAAATGTGACTGTGTGCAATGGGTAAATATATTATCGTCAAACAGGGTGAGTAGCTTACTGGTTCCACCACACCAAATGATCATCCACCTCGGCCTTCTCTTCCACATCATCAAATAGTTCCAACACGCTGTGGTAAAAGCATTCCGAGTCCGTAATTGTGTCTGTCTGAGAAAAAACGGCCAAAGAACTTAATGTGAACTGAGCCTACCAGAGGATGGTCAACCTGCTCGATTAAGAACCACTGCAGACGAACCTGTGTAGCGATATACAAGATGGATTCAGGAGTTACTCGCGTCATTCCATGAATTCGTGCATTGCCCGATCGAGTCGCCTTCGCCTCTTTATCAACCGAGCTGGGGGACGTAAATACATGTTTATAAGCCTTGACGATATTCAGTATTGATGCACCAATGTAGAGGAGAGACGGAGACTCACCAAGATGAGTATTTGGCTTTTGAATAAGCCCTTCCATGAATCCTCTGGATTGTAGACGTATCCTGCATAAAGAAAAATCAGCCAGTGATCGCCAGAAATGACCATATCGCCACCGTGAAATTTCGCTTTGATCCTGCTCACAAGGTCAGCGAATTCAACAGAGAGAGGATAATGGCGCACTCGGGGTTGGACCAATCCTGTCCTGCAGGGCTAAGCAATGAACCTGTGCGTTCGTGGTGAAAACCACGATCCACTTTGGCATTGCAAGAGAGAGGGAGGTTGAGGGATTGACCTCGCGGAGTGATCCAATCCAGGATCGGACCCTTGAGACTCTTCGTATCATCGGACCGGGCACTTGAGACACCTTTTTGCAACTGTAAAAAATTGAATGGCATTAATAAAGCATCTCTATAGTCCTCGCTTACCAATTCGGCTATAGAAACAATATCGTCTTCAGTTCCATTCATCAAACAATCCTCGAGGCCCGGTATCATTTGTAGTAGTGCCTCGAAAACTCGATGTTTCTGTCTTTGCCTGTCAAATAGAGTTTTGGAATGGGTTAGAGGTTCATATAACATTTGAAATACTTACTTGGAAGTAAATGATTCCTCCGGTTCATCTGCCAGCTCACCTAAACGTAGAAGGCCATTTGTGATCAGAGCTTGGACGTTGCATAGAGCATGCACGGTTTGTCCAAAGTGGTGGCCACGGTGGATTAAAGGGTCCCTGGTGTTTGGGTGAGTTCATAATAAATGACTTAAATCAAGTTACCGACGGTTTCTTCTTGGGGCCGAGTTGAAGGGTGCTGGAGTCAGGCCTTTTGCGTGTACCATTAAGTGTCTTGTCCTCAGACATCTCCAGCGGTAGGGTTGACCACGGGTATGGGTCAACCCGCGGTATTTCCAAAATGGGTTGCGCGGGTACGGGTACGGTTGCCGAATATGGCACCCGCAACCAAACCATGACCCGTACCTGCGGTTCACGGTTTTCGACGGGTTAGCAACAACGAGGGCTATACACCCTGAGGTATGTTTCTTTTTTTCATTTAACACTATACTAATATTCATTTTTTTAGATAACAATGACAGCGGCACGAGCACGACACGTCACTGTGTCACGATCGGCCCCTGGCCCTCTTGTTAACGTTCCGACAACAACAACAACAACAACAACCACAATGACAATGAGAAAGCAGGATAGAAATCAGCCAGAGAGGTGGTGCACCCACCCTCTGGCTGTCAGGTGCATCATTATTATTATCTCATTAGTTTTTCGTGCTGATTGCTTGTTACTTTATTATTTTAGTTCAGTGGTGTTTGCCAAACGACGGCGACAACTCGGACTCAGACGCAACAATGCAACAACGACACGACACGACGACACGACACGATGACATGACGGCAATGTCGTTGATGACGATGTGGTGTCACCATGTTGGTCGCATCACCGACAACACGACCACACCACGCGATGACACGACGACGACGACGTCCACACGACGACAATGTGGTGTCGCCACATCACCATCCAGGGACCACCAGAGGCCATCACCCAACACCCATGCCACGTCAATTGACGTGTGCTGGGTGTTGGTGACCACTTTCTGGGTGTTCCCCCAGGCTATGGCATAGAGAACCCGCCGCAACCCGTCCTCAACCAGGTGCAGGTGTGGGTTTTACCCGCCTCGGGTATGGGTTTGGTGGTGTTAGCCGAGCCAACCCGTCCGAGACCCGTGGTCAACCTTATCCGGCGGTTGGATGACTCGATAGATGCTCAAAATCAAAAGATGCGTCTTGCATCATAAAATACGACACATAATGCCAGCTGGAACATTCTAGTCATCTTGACTCATCCTGACTCCCATTGAGTCAGGATGACTGGTGTGAACAATACGCGTCAGCTTGGGACATTCTAGTACTGCACCTTGACTCACCTTGACTCATCCTGACTCCCATTGAGTCAGAATGACTGGTATCAACGATACACGTCAGCTTCTGGCTTCAAACGTGTATAAAGAGGACACTCAAGGTGCCGGGACTAACAAGTTGTGGCCCCAAGTTATGCCTCTAACACGTAGCCGAGTATATCTGCATGAAATTCATACTTGTAATTCGGTCCTCCAATTCAACCACACCAACAGTCATAGGTTGACAGTATGGAAATGGTACATGTCGCCCTAGTTAGATGTTTCACTGCTGATATTCTTGATAGGCCCTTGAATGGTAACGGAGAACGGGTCCCACCATCGGAGCTACGCGATCATCGTAGTTCCCATCACCTCCTCGGTCCATGTTGCATATGCCCTGTGACTATGCCGACAGTCCGCAGGCAGCCGACCGTGTTCACCGAAGTGGCTATTGTTTTGCAAATAAGAGGCTGCCTTGTGGGACATTACATTGCGTTATGTGCACAGGGTAGGTGCGGATACATAGGTAAGTTATTGGATCACTTCGGAGATTTAGACTTACCTACCAGTGCTTTTGTAGTCAATTTAGAACGTCTTTACAACAAGCTGGGGGTCCAAGTACAATTTTATCCAGCTATAAGAATCACAACATTCGTTCAAATTGACATTTGATGTCATGACGCACTGCAGATCCTGAGGAACCTTGACCTCCACCTGTACTGGAATCAACAGAGAACTTGACCAGTGCCGATGCAAACTTGGATCAAGGTCCACAAAGGTGCTGCCTGAGATCCCTCACAAGATCATACACCTTGGCCAGTAAAGTTTTTCGCTCAGATCGGTGAGAATGAGTCTGATGAGAATTTTAGACACAAATCTGAACAGATCTATAAGTGTCCCTTCTCCCCGGAAACCGAGGCACACTCAGCAATTGAAGCCGATCGACTTTTTCCTTCAACTTGACTCCTCCATCCACCCAGGCCTGTCTGAATCCAACTTCAAGTCCTTGTTCACGAGGTGCACTTGCGGTTTAATTATGACGCGATACGCCTTCAAATTCCACTATTGTGCGACCAAGAATTTGTTAGCCCTAGACAAAGAAGTGATCGAAATCACAAATAGTGAATAGACCCAATTTTTCTTTCTGTACCTCATTTGATAAGAAATTGTATCTAAAGTATTGTTTTCGAGATGTAAGCCTGAGTGCTGTAAGAACAGCATGCAGGCATGGTTGCAACTGGAAGTCTTGGTGAGATGTTTCTGAGTTGAGTTCAAGTTCAAGTTCAAGCTGTCACAGTTGCAGTTGCATTTGCTGAAGCATGAGGTTAGAAATTAATAATACGAGATACGTATTGTGTCACCATAGTTTCTCGAGCCAGTTGGGCTGCTTGCCTTTTTCTTCGTTCTTCTTGCTTTCGCAGCCTTTCGATAAGCGTCTGAGTCCCTGTGACCAACAAAATATTTCATGGAACCTCCTGGTGTCTTCTGGATCAAAGTTTCAAAAATGTTGCAGCAGACCATACAACGAGGGGTGATCTTGAGTTGAATTACTGTGCTACTTGGAAGGACAATGTAATTGAGGTGAACATCTGATCTAGCCATAGTTGAGTGCAATTGAGTACCTACGCAAGCAAGAGCAATAGAATGCATCCAGACTCACAAACTTCCATTGACGACCTCTTGGCCAGAGCAGGCAAATTTTTAATTTTTAACTTGTTTAGTGGGCCAGTGCTTCGCATGGCATGAACGAGTTCTTCTTTTCCTCTCCTCACTTTCATCATAGCAACCTCTCATCATAGCAATATAAAAAGTAAAAAAAATAAAACTGCATAGCATGTCTCAACCTCCTCTCCCACTGTCATGTCTTCTTTGCTTCATCATGATGCAATATTCTCCGCCAAAAAAGAGAGCAACACAATACATCAACTGTCAAATACAACTGTCTTTAAACAGTATGATAACAATTGACTTACATTTGCTAAACCCTACTTCTCCATAACTTTGCTGCACAACAGATGATAACATGAAGACAGCTGTGCTTGAGTAGGCCAATGTTGCATATGGCATGAACAAAGTCTTGTTTCTGTCATTGGATTTTTATTTGGATGATTATTATGAACATCGATAAGTGATTTTGCTTGAAATATATAATTAGCATATAATATATACAGTTATATCACATTGAATTATATGTTTTAAGTAAAAATATCATTATATCATCTGGGTTACACTAATTTCTGCTTATATGGCTGATATTTCTATATATAGTAATGGTAGTCACACGTGGCTATGACTCCTGTGATCACCTCGAAATTTAGGATATATGGTATAAAATTACCTTATATGGTTAGACTGGTCACATGTGACTATCACCATTGCGATCAGCAAAAAATTTGCTATACAATATCAGAAATTGCCTTATATGGTTAGAGTGGTCACATGTGACTGTCACATCTGACCCGAAATGATAATGTTAGGCAGCAGTTCAATTTTCAGCTGAATCTGATAAGAATTAAGGCCAGGATAAATATTGTGAATATAATTGCATTGGTGTAATGAATATGATGAGCAGTATGTGATTTAGCATATATTATGCCAAATTACCATATATGGTTAGACTGGTCACATGTGACTATTACCATTGCGATCAGCAAAAAATTTGGTATATAATATCAAAAAGTACCCTATATGGTTAGACTGGTCACATGTGACTGTCACACCTTGCCCGAAATGTTTATATTAGTCAGCAGTTCAATTTTCAGCTAATTCTGATAAGAACTGAAGGCAGTATGAATATTTTGAATATAATTGAAAGGTAATTTGTCTTGTGTGAGACATCCCATATTTGGATGCTTATGTAAGCCACTCCAAACATGGCCCCGATTTTATGTTACATTCCAGCATAAGAAGTAGAATCATATCTCTTGCCCAAAAAATATTTCTCTATAGGCGATGCAAAAACATTAATGAATTAATTAATTACGAACCTTCACTGAACCAGGTCTGATAAAGAACGAGTCTTTTAATAAATTAAAAGAACTCGTAACAAATGACTTCTTGGTGGAAAAGTCATTCTTAACGTGTGTAGGTGACTGACGCTGCAGGGAACTCATTAATCACTCCCCACTGGCATGGATTGAAAAGCTACCTGGGCTGAAGTCTTGGCCATCTCTACACTTGATTGGAGTGCCAGAACAACTGTATGAAGAGGTTCACGGACATCCAGAAAGTTGTTTGGGATGGAAGAAGCTCTTCTGCTTACTGGGACAATCAGTTAACTAGCGATGAGGTGGATGTAATCTGTGGCGTTTACAGAGTGGATACAGGTGATGTTCAGCAACCCTTATTTGTAGATTAATTCTTATGGCATTACAGGTCAGAAGGATGCAAAGCACGGTGGGCAACAGATGACCGACATTTCTTGGTGGCCGAAGCCTTCAGCCTGGGAAGTTTCGGGGCTCAATATGGGGGGTACTGGTCAAGAGATTGCGAGTCTTGGTTTCAGAAGCGTCTAATAGATATCAGGTCTGGAAAGGCAGATTTGTGGTCACCCGCAAAATGGAGACACTCGCTCAAATTTACAAAGTCCTGTCAGCTTGCCGCCCAGAACAATGAAACACTTACAGCTCAGTTCCTCAACCAATGATTATTATCTCCTCATTTCTTAGTCATGTCATACGAATGATGTCTGAAGAGTAAATATTTTTCATTACCCACATTTTACTTGATAATGAAATATTTATTGCCTACTACATTCAAGTTGGTTGTGGGCGCATATGAATCTTATCGAAGTACATAGGAGTCACCCCGGACAAAAAGATCACGTCAACTTGAAACTTGAACAAATTTAAATGGGAGTCCGGACTTCGAGTAGAATATGGATTATGAAGTAGCTTGGTCAATGCACTCTGTTGCGAGAATGGTAGTAGTTGACGGTATAGTGAGAACCTGGGAGGAGGTGTCGCAGAATGGTAGAGGGAAAAATGGAGCGCTAAGATGCCCGCGTACGCCGGTGGGTGTACAAAACATCTGAGTAGTCATCATATTTGTTTTCAACATATAAATATTACATTGTCATCAGGAACTTGGATTGTTATGATTACAGATGATTTCATAAACATGCGGAAAAGTTGAAAAAAAATTTGAGGTGTAAAAATTTTGGACTTAATGAAATTTCTCTTGTATCTCATGGAATACTGCATGGATTGAGATGGTTATGGAGGGAAAGTTGTACTATTTCTTAAGGGCTTTCTACTCCTGTGATTACATTTGGATAATATTTAGTGTATGGTGAGTTGTAGATGAAATAACAGGGAAACCAGCACTTTTTGAGACCCAAAATGCACTTCAGGCTACCCCCAAACCTGAACAACTAGTTACAACTCACCTCTAGTACTGAACCATCTACATGTTGGTAAAAGTACTGGGCAGCCCTGGGACGATACGTTGGGACGTCCCATTGTCCCTGGTCCGGTGTATGGGATGGCCCATGGGACGACATTTGGTGTTGTGGGATGTCCCATGTCCCATGGGACATCCCACAACAGAGGGGGTGTCTGGGGGCATTTGGGATGTCCCTTCTCTAGATATTTAATAGAAACCTCAGGATGATGATAGCATCTAGTTGTAAATTTCAAGGCCTTGTCATGGCCACTATGGGTACCATGGGTGCTATAGCATAGTATAAGATTGTACATACTTATTCTTTTGAGAGTCACAGAGCTGATTGTCCTTCAAGGTCAGTGGCAGGGTGTGGAGATACAGCAGTTGTTTCAACATATAAAGACAGAAGGAGTGGGAGAGGGAGATGTTGGGTAATGAGATGGGAAAGAGGGGGAGGATTGAGGGTGTGCTTCTGGTAAACCAATCCCTTGTGCATGTGGCAAGCTGAAGCTTGTAGGGGAGTAAGTGAGCAGAGCATGCATGATATACAAAGAAAAGTAGGGCTACATATGCAGAGGAGGCTGAGCTGAAAATTAAACACGTGTATTATGAAGAGCATTTGATCAGGATATCAGTGGTTATTACATTATTGGCTGTGCATACAATGGCTGACTGGGAAGCAGATGCAGAGGAGAGATCTGAAATTAGAGTGTGTCTTGAGGACAGAAGGAGACATCTCACAGAGGCTTTATTGGGACATCCCACAGGCTCGTCTGGGATGTCCCTGTCGCTAGGGATGACCACGGGTCTTGAACGGGTTGGCTCGGCTGACACCGCACCCGTACCCGTGAACACCTTACCCGGGGCAGTTTTGACCCGCACCGCACCCGAACATCCACGGGTCATGACGGTACACCTTACCTTACCTGTGGTGTACCATCGCGTCCCGCCGTCCACCACAGCCCCCGTTCTGCTCTGCAACCTCGCAGATGCAGCGCCGGCATCAATTGACGTGACGTGCTTGTCCGCGAGGTGATCAACATGGGGAACGAGGGGGGCATGTGCCGTCGGACGTGTTGTAGCGTGTCTGCGAGGTGGAAAAGAGGAGGACGAGAGGGGGATGCGTCGCCGTCATCGCTGTTGCGTGTCCGCGAGGTGGACAAAGGGGGACGTGTCATTGTTGCGTGTCCACGAGGTGGACAAAGGCCCGGGCCGGGGGACGCGTTGTTGTTGTTGTTGTGTGTCCACGAGGTGGACGAGAGGGGGTGCGTCGTTGTTTTTGCTTGTCCGCGAGGTGGACAAGAGGGGCACGCGTTGTTGTTGTTGTGTGTCCGCGAGGTGGACGAGAGGGCGACGCGTCATTGTCATTGCGTGCTGTTGCCCCATGTTGTTGTTGTTGTCATAGCGTAGTTAGCTACAGTTCATTACTTGATCAGAAATTGAGACTTACCTAGGCCGGGAAGTGGGAGCACCACCCCCCGGCCGCTTCCCTGCTCCTTCCTTTGACTGTTCCGGTTGGTCGTCTGGTCGCCGCGCGCTTGCTCGCCCTTGGTCGTAGCCGTCGAGGTGGTTGTGGTGGTTGTGTGATGAACCCGTGACACACCGCCAAACCGCGGGTATGGGTCACGGTATGGTCACGGGTGACGAAACCAAACACCCTAGCCGTACCCGCGCAACCCGTTTTGGTAATACCGCGGGTTGACCCAAACCCGTGGTCATCCCTACCTGTTGCTGAGGCTTTCGGACATCCCTGTCATCTTGTGGGACATCCCACCAAGGCTTTGGGACATCCCACAGCCTTGTCTGGGACATCCCTGCCAGTTTGTGGGACATCCCTGTTAGCTTTTGGGATGTCCCACAGTCAGTTTGTGGGATGTCCCACAACCTGGTGTGGACATCCCAATGTACAGGCTTGTGGGACTGCCTGCTTGCTCAGCATCTGCTAAGTCATACAATAATAATCATTCCAATCCACATCTTACATAATTTTAAATAATTTATATTTAGCAACTACTTAAAATAGATATAGCAAATCAAATAATTATTTTACCCAAATACATGGTATTCTACTTATCAGGGGAGAGGCAGGGAGGTGGAGGTGGAGGAGAGGACAGGAGAGGGGGCAATGGCAGGGGCAATGGCAGGGGGTGGGCAAGGGGAGAAGGGCAGGAGGTGGATGGGAGGTGGATGGGAGGTGGGGGTGGCAGGGGGCAGGAGATAGGCAGGGGAGAAGGGGCAGGTTAGGAAGGGACAGACTAGGAGACAGTCAGGGGGAGAATGGAAAGGAGGAGGGAGGAGGGGGAGGGGAAAGGAGGGAAAGGGAGGGCCCAACAAAATTACATACCGGTGTTCCCTGGTGTCTACACCCCTCGGCCTTGTCCCAGTCCTCGTCCCCATCCCCGTCCTCGTCCTCGTCGTCGTCCCCGTCCCCGTCGTCCTCGTGTTCGTCGATTGCGTCCCCGTCCCCGTCGTCCTCGTGTTCGTCGATTGCGTCCCCGTCCCCGTCCTCGCCGTCGTCCCGTCCCTGTTCTCGTCGTCCTCGTCCTCATCCCCATCATCCTCATGTTCATCGATTGCATCCCCGTCCCCGTCCTCGCCGTTGTCCCGTCCCCGTTCTCGTTGTCCTCGTCCTCGTCCCCATCCCCATCGCCCTCGTCCTCGTCGTTTTCATCCCTGTCCCTGTCCCTGTCCCCGTCCCTGCCGTCCCCGCTGTCCTCGCTGTCCTCGCTGTCCTCGCTGTCCCCGTCCTCGTCGTTGCCGTTGCCGTCGTTGCCATTGTCGTGGTCCCAGTCCCCGTCGTTGTCGTTGTCGTCCTCGTCGTCCCTGTTGCCGCCGTCCTCGTTGTCCCGGTCTCTGTTGTCCTCGTCATCCTGTTCCCTCGTCCCAGTCGTCCTCGTTTCCGTTGTCCGTCGTCCGTTGCCCCCATCCCCATTCCCGTGCTCGCTGCCCCCGTCGCCATCCTCGTCGTCGTCCCCGTCGTCCCTGTTGCAGTCGTCCTTGTTGTCCCCGGCTCCGTGGTCGTCGTCCCGTTCCCCTGTCCCGGTCGTCTTCGTTTCCGTCGTCCGTCGTTCCCGTGCCCGTGCCCACTGTCCTCGTCTTCGTTGCCCCTGCTCGTCGTCGTCTTCCCGTTGTCATGGTTCCCGTTCCCGTTGCCGTCGTCTTCCCCTTTCGCGCCGTCGTCGCGTTTGTTCGTTTACCCCGTCGTCCTCATTCTCGTCGTCCCCGTTCTTGTTGTCATGGTGGGCCTGGGTTGTCCCCGTTCTGGGCTGTGACCTCCCTCCTTGTCGCCCGCATCCGCATCTGCTTGTTTTGTTCGCGTTCGTTTGGCGCGAGGGTGCGGCAAAAAAACCTAAAAGTATTTAAGTAGTTAGTAGAATAAATGAAAAAGATAAATGGACGACTTACCTGGGGTGCTCTGGCATCTGCACCGTTGTCGCGTCATTGTTGAAAGCGACAAGTCTTGTTGAACTCGTGCACGAGACTTTCAACCGGAATTTGCCACTGTCCCAAACGGGGTCGAGTTGCCATATAGGGAAGGGTGGCTGAATTTTCTTATTATTATTACATTTACTACAACACCTCAATGGCCAGGGCAAAACCCTTAAGAGATGTAGGTATGATGCACCTACCCCGAGGGGAGTTTATGTATTTTATTTCATTTTATATGTGGAGATATTCACCATATATTTTATGCCTCTGCCAAAATTGGACCCTTAAACAGCTAACTTTGCGAGTACACATCTGAAAAATCTAAAATTAATTCTAGGAGTGCTAGGTAAGGTATACATTGTGTTCCAGACAAGTGCCTGGTAGTTGGTGGTGCAGGGAATGTGTTGTAGCCAAAATGGAGTTGGATCTCTGCATTGTGGCTAGACAATCAAGAGTCCGTATAAGCACACACAATCATGAATGGAATGTGAGGGACAAGTTCATCATATTTTGGCTACAACACATTCCCTGCACCACCAACTACCAGGCACTTGTCTGGAACACAATGTATACCTTACCTAG